>JAUUDZ010011482.1:0-11573 GCA_032361705.1 Panulirus versicolor | reverse complement strand
CATCTATGCTCCCGACCGGTTGACGTGGCCCACTTCCTGAACGATGATGGAATCTCATAGAAATAGTAAGGACTCCTGGGGCAGGTGGTAGGTACAATTAATGTTATATGTGTGTTTGATAATATGTGTTTTATGTGTACCATTTGGATGGGGTAAGTTGAGTTGGGGTAACACACTTTATTATCAAGAGTCAGATGAACACATTTGCTGTTATGATGCCAGGCAAAACGCTAAGAGGTCTGGAATTAGAAATTTCATAATTACACATTAAAAAAGATAGCCCGTTATGAGAAACTGGGAATATCGGTCTGGAGAAAAAGAAAACGTTATCTGTGATACAAAATCGGTACTGTCTCATATCGATGAACGCAAGGATGAAACTCGTATAGGAAGGAAACGTGTCACAAGTCTCTCTGTATAACGACAAAGAACCCACTATGTCTTTCAACATCTCACACAGAGTATCATGTAAAGACATTTACAGGCAAGTTTACCCAAGGGTTACGTACCACTTTGGTTTTACGGATCAGTTCAGCATTAAGATTTCTTTTTAAGGAAAGCGTAAAATCTTGTGCTTGGATCCTGCACCATACTCATGACATGCTTCAGGACTTGCTTGGAAAGGTCATCGAAAGATCTGATCACGGAGGACCATGCACCAAATGGCAGTGGTATTCAAATCTACATTACTGAGACAGGTAGATGCTTAACGCCACACAACTTTTTTTTTTTCATCTTTTCATTTTAATTTGTATATTCCCTCAATTCTTCACTTTATTCAATCCTATTTTAACTCTTATGTCCAAGAATAACACCTTAACTTTGGTCTTTTGCCTGACCTGTAAGATTAGGTAAAAGGCCAGTAGTGTCGAGGGTTTAGTGATGATGCTTTTGACCCGACCTTTCTAAAAATGGTTGTGACAATGTAGTGATTAAAGATGCCTTTGTTGAAGGTGAAGTGAACTTAGGTTTATGAACGGCGTAGTGAATATGCGTATTTTTAATGGTATCTCCCTCCATGGTGAACATGTCGACTGATGGTGTGGAGGCAGAAATTTGGTCGTGAAAATTTTGCGAAGTAGTGGGTAGTAATCCACTCATGTTTCTCATGTTTTCTTTTATGGTAGTAGAATAACCAATCGCCATCAAGATGTTAGCAAGCAGACATCAGCCAACCCACTATCATGCTAGTAGCCAAAGTCATGGTGGTAACAGACGCTAGACAGCCTTCATAATGGGAGTAGGACTTCATTTGTCAAGTTATGGTAATAACAAACATAACCAATCTGCCATTTAGACACTGAAGACCACCATCATTGTAGGACCAAACAACACACTATCATGACAGTGACAAGCACCATGCACATACCATCATTTTGACAACAAGCACCATACTGTCACCATCATGGTAATAACAAGCATCGTACACTCATCATCATGACAGTAACAAGCACCATGCTGTCAATCATACTAGTAACAAGCGTCATACACTCATCATCATGACAGTAACAACACATTACTGTCACCAGCATGGTAATAACATGCGTCATACACTCATCATCACGAAAGTAACAAGCACCATACACATTATCTCGATAGTAACAAGCACCATACACTCATCATCATGTTAGTAACAAGCCCCATGCATACCATCTTGATAGTAACAAGCACCATACTCTCACCATCACGACAGTAACAAGCACCATGCATATCATCTTAATAGTAACAAGCACCATACACCCATCACCATGGTAGTAACAAGCACCATACACATCACCTTGATGGAAACAAGGACCATACACTCATCATCATGGTAGTAACAAGACCATGCATATCATCTTGATATTAACAAGCACCATACTCTCACCACCACGGCAGTAACAAGCACCATGCATATCATCTTGATAGTAACAAGCACCACACTCTCATCATCATGGTATCAACAAGCATCATACACATCCTCTTGATATAAACAAGCACCATACACTCATCATCATGGTAGTAACAGGCACCATACACATCATTATGACAATAACAAGCACCATACACTCACTATCACGACAGTAACGAGCACTATACATTCATCATCATAACAGTATCAAACACCATACTCTCACCATTACGGTAGTAATAACTACCATACACTTACCATTACGGTAGTAATAAGCACCATACACTCACCATTATGGTAGTAGTAAGCACCATACAGTCACCATTACGGTAGTAATAAGCACCATACTCTCACCATTATTGTAGCAATAAGCACCAGACACTCACCATTAGGGTAGTAATAAGCACCATACGCTCACCATTATGGTAGTAGTAAGCACCATGCGCTCACCATTACGGTAATGATAAGCACCATACTCTTACCATTATGTTAGTAATAAGCACCATACACTCACCATTACGGTAGTAATAAGCACCATACACTCACCATTATGATAGTAATAAGCACCATACACTCACCATTATGATAATAATAAGCACCATACACTCACCATTACGGTAGTAATAAGCACCATACACTAACCATTATGGTAGTAATAAGAACTATACACTCACCATTATGGTAGTAATAACCACCATACACTTACCATTACGGTAGTAATAAGCACTATACACTCACCATCATGGTAGTAATAAGCACCATACACTCACCATTATGGTAGTAATAAGCACCATACGCTCACCATTATGGGAGTAATAAGCACCATACACTCACCATTAAGGCAGTAATAAGCACCATAGACTCACAATGATGGTAGTGATAAGCACCATACACTCACCATTATGGTAGTAATAAGCACCATACCCTCACCATTATAGTAATGATAAGCACTATACACTCAGCATTACAGGAGTAATAAGCACCATACACTCACCATTATGGTAGTAATAAGATCTATACACTCACCATTATGGTAGTAATAAGCACCATACACTCACCATTATGGTAGTAATCAGCAACATACACTCACCATTAGGGTAGTAATAAGCACCATACACTTAACATTATGGTAGTAATAAGCACCATACGCTCACCATTATGGGAGTAATAAACACCATACACTCACCATTAAGGTAGTAATAAGCCCCTTACACTCACCAATACGGTAGTAATAAGCACAATACACTCACCATTATGGTAGTAATAAACACCATACCCTCACCATTATGGTAATAATAAGCACTATACACTTACCATTACGGTAGTAATAAGCACCATACACTCACCATTATGGTAGTAATAAGAACTATACACTCACCATTATGGTAGTAATAAGCACCATACACTAGCCATTAATGTAGTAATAAGCTCCATACACCCACCATTATGGTAGTAATAAGCACCATACACTCACCATTACGGAAGTAATAAGCACCATACTCTCTCCATTATGTTAGTATTAAGCACCATACACTCACCATCAAGGTATTAACAAGAACCATAAATTCACCATTATGGTAGTAATAAGCACCATACACTCACCATTATGGTAATGATAAGCACCATACACCCACCAAGACGGTAGCAATAAGTAACATACACTCACCATTATGGTAGTAATAAGAACTATACACTCACCATTATGGTTGTAATAAGCACTATACACTCACCATTATGGTAGTGATAAGCACCGTACACTCACCATTATGATAGTAATAAGCTCCATACTCTCACAATTATGGTAGTAATAAGCACCATACACTCACCATTAAGGTAGTAAAAAGCAACATTCTCTCACCATTATGGTAGCAATAAGCACTATACACTCACCATTATGGTAGTAATAAGCACCATACACTTATCATCATGGTAGTAACAAGCACCATACACATCACCTTGATGGTAACAAGGACCATACACTCATCATCATGGTAGTAACAACCACCATGCATATCACCTTGATGGTAACAAGGTCCATGCATTCATCATCATGGTAGTAACAAACATCATGCACATCATCATGACAGTTTCAAGCACCATACACACACTATCACGACAGTAACAAGCACCATACATTCATCATCATAACAGTATCAAACACCATACTCTCACCATTACGGTAGTAATAACTACCATACACTCAACATTACGATAGTAATAAGCACCCTACACTCACTATTATGGTAGTAATAAGCACCATATACTCAAAACTATGGTAGTAACAAGCACCATACGCCCACCATTATGGGAGTAATATGCACCATACTCTCACCATTATTGTAGTAATAAGCACCAGACACTCACCATTAGGGTAGTGATAAGCACCATACTCACATTTATGGTAGTATTAAGCATCATACACTCAACATTACGGTAGTAATAAGCACCATACTCTCACCATTATGTTAGTAATAAGCACCATGCACTTACCATCACGGTAGTAATAAGCACCATACACTTACCATTATGGTATTGATAAGCACTATACACTCACCATTAGGGCAATAATAAACACCACATACTCACCGTTATGGTAGTAATAGCACAATACACTCACCATTATGGTAGTATTAAGAACTATACATTCACCAATATGGTAGTACTGAACACCATACACTCACCATTATGGTAGTAATAATCACCATACTCACCATTATGGTAGCGATAAGCACCATACATTCACCAGTACGGTAATAATATGCACCATACACTCACTATTACGGTAGTAATAAGAACCGTACACTCACCATTTATGTAGTAATAAGCACCATACGCTCATCATTATGGGAGTAATAAACACCATACACAAACCATTAAGGTAGTAATAAGCACCATACACTAACCATGATGATAGTAATAAGCACCATACAGTCAACATTATGGTAGTAATAATCACCATACCCTCACCATTATGGTAATAACAACCACTATACATCATTACGGTAGTAGTAACCACCATACACTCACTATTACGGCAGTAATAAGCTCCATACTCTCACCATTATTGTAATAATTAGCACCATACACTCACCGTTATGGTAGTAATAAGCACAATACACTCACCATTATGGTAGTAATAAGAATTATACATTCACCATTATGGTAGTAATAAGCACCATACACTCACCATTATGGTGGTAATAAGCACCATACAAACACCATTACGGTAGTAATAAGCACCATACACTCTCCATTACGATAGTCATAAGCACTATACTCACACCATTATCGTAGTAATAAGCACCATACACTCAAAACTATGGTAGTAACAAGCACCATACGCCCACCATCATGGGAGTAATAAGCACCATACACTCGTCATTACGGTAATAATAAGCACCATCCACTCACCATTATGGTAGTTATAAGCACCATACCCTCATCATTATGGTAATAAAAAGCACTATACACTCACCATTACGGTACTAATAGGCACCATACACTCACCATTATGTTAGTAATAAGAACTATACACTCACCATTATGGTGTTAATAAGCACCATACACTCATCGTTATGGTAGTAATAAGCAACATACACTCACCATTATGGTAGTAATAAGCTCCATACGCTCACCATTATGGTAGTAATAATTACCATACACTCACCATTATGTTAGTGATAAGCACCATACACTCACGATTATGGTAGTAATAAGCACCATACTCTTACCATTATGGTAGTAATAAGCACCATACACTCACCATTATGGTAGTAATAAGCAACATACACTCACCATTATGGTAGTAATAAGCTGCATTCGCTCACCATTATGGTAGTAATATGTACCAATCACTCACCATTACGGTAGTGATAAGCACCATACAACTCACCATTACGGTAGTAATAAGCACCATAAATTCAATGAACATCATACACGCACCATTATGGTAATAATAAGCACCATACACTCACCAAATACGGTAGTAATAAGTAACATACACTCACCCTTATGGTAGTAATAAGCACCATACACTCACCATTATGATAGTGATAAGCACCATACACTCACCATTATGGTAGTAATAAGCTCCATACTCTCACCATTATGGTAGTAAGAAGCACCATACACTCATCATTACCGTAGTAATAAGCACCATAACTCACCATTACGGTAGTAATAAGCATCATACACTCACCATTGTATTAGTAATAAACACCATACACTCACAATTATGGTAATAATAAGCACTATACACTCGCCATTACGGTAGTGATAAGCACCATACACTCACCATTAAGGTAGTAATAAGAACTATACATTCACCATTATGATAGTAATAAGCACCATGCACTCACCATCATGTTAGTAAAAAGCTTCATACGCTCACCATTGTTGTAGTAATACGCACCATACACTTACCATTACGGTAGTAATAAGCACTATACACTCACCATTATGGTAGTAAGAAGCACCATACACTCAAAATTATGTTAGTAATAAGCACAATACACTCACTATTATGGTTGTAATAAGCACCATACACTCACCATTCTTTTAGAAATAAGCACCATACATCAACATGCGGTAGGACTAAGCACCATACCCTCACCGTTATGGCAGTAATGAACACCATACACTCACCATTACGAAAGTAATATGTGCCATACACTCACCATTACGGTAGTGATAAGCACCATTCACTGACCATTAGGGTAGTAATAAGCACTGTGCACTCACCATTACGGTAGTAATAAGACCCATACGCTTACCATTATGGTAGTAATGAGCACCATTCTCTTACCATTACGTAAGTAATAAGAACCATACACTCACTATTATGGAAGCAATAAGCACCATACACTCACCATTATGGTATTGATAAGCACCATACACTCACCACTACGGTAGTAATAAGCACCATACACTCACCATTATGGTAGTAATAAGCACCATACACTCAACATTATGGTACTCATTAGCATCATACACTCACCATTATGGTATTAATAAGCACCATACACTCACGATTATGCTAGTAATACGCACCATGCACTCACCATTATGGTAGTAATAAGCATCATACACACCATTATGTTAGTAAAATGCACTATACACACCAATACGGTAGTAATAAGCGCCATAGACTCACCATTATAGTAGTAACAAGCACCATACACTCACCATTATGGCAGTAATAAGCACCATACACTCACCATCATTCTAGTATTAAGCACCATACACTCACAATTATGGTAATAATTAGCACTAAACACTCACCATTACGGTAGTAATAAGCACCATGCGCTCACCATTATGGTAGTAATAAGAACTATACACTCACCGTTATGGTAGTAATAAGCACCATACACTTACCATTATGTTAGTAATAAGCTTCATACACTCACTACTATGGTAGTAATACGCACCATGCACTCACCATTACGGTAGTAATAAGCACTATACACTCACCATTATCGTAGTAAGAAGCACCATACACTCACCATTATGGTAGTAATAAGCACCATACACTTGCCATTATGGTAGTAATAAGCACCATACACTCACCATTATTTTAGTAATAAGCACCATACAATCACCATACGGTAGGACTAAGCACCATACACTCACCATTATGGTAGTAATGAACACCATACACTCACCATTACGAAAGTAATATGTGCCATACGCTCACCAATATGGTAGTGATAAGCACCATTCACTCGCCATTATGGTAGCAATAAGCACCGTACACCCACCATTACGATAGTAATAAGACCCCTACGCTCACCATTATGGTAGTAATGAGCACCATTCTCTTACCATTACGTTAGTAATAAGAACCATACACTCACTATTACGGTAGTAATAAGCACCATACACTTACCATTATGGTATTGATAAGCACCATACACTCACCACTACGGTAGTAATAAGCACCATAAACTCCCCAATATGGTAGTAATAAGCACCATACACTCAACATTATGGTAGTTATTGGCATCATACACTGACCATTATGGTAGTAATAAGCACCATTCGCTCACCATTAAGTTAGTAATACGCACCATACATTCACCATTATGATAGTAATAAGCACCATACACACCATTATGTTAGTAATACGCACTATACACTCACCATTACGGTAGTAATACGGTAGTAATAATTACAAGGAAACGAGACCCACAGTATGTATTAGAAAGGAAGAGATTCGGCAAGATTACTTTCGTAGTAGAAGTAGCAAAAGACAATAGTCCCTCCGTTAAAGAACGTCCGTAGTGAAAGGTGTTGAGGTGAGCCCTTAGAGTAGCCAGCACCCTCACCGTAGGCCAGAGTCTCCGGGTGTTCTCTCACTGCTGTAGACAGCGCCTTTACACTGTCGAACTCAGAGGTCCTTTTTACACCATCAGAGTTAGATGCTCTTCATACAACATCGACTTTAGAAGCTTTACCTACATCATCGAAGTCAGAAGTTCTTCCTACACCATCGAAATTAGAGACTTTTCTTGCAACATCACAGTCAGAAGCTCTTTTTGAACAACCTGATTATCGATAGTTTGCAGCCTCGAGCACCTCCTTGTTGAGGTGTATGATACAGATATTTTAGTGTAGTGAACAATCAGATGTTGTTGATATAACAATATACATACGTTGATAGTGCTGGTGTTACAAAACTGTTGATAGTAAAATGAGGTTGACAAGCACAATACTTTCATACTCTCATAACTCTCATAACATTCATGACTGGCTGGGTAGTTTAGTTGCGACAGCCGAAGAAGTATATAGAATGGTTTGATATTATACGGTATTAGACACAGAGGTAACGACTTCAGATGGACAAAGAGAGTGAACGTTGTTGGGGCGATAAAGGTGTACAGTGGCAGAGGTAGTAGGCAGAGTACGTGTTGGAGGAGAAGTAGCGAGCCAGGAAGAGGTGTAGCGAGCGTACAGACTCCGTAGCACCAGACACTTGCACTGGACTTGTAAAGAACTGGTTCAACTCTTGTAATGTTTACCTGTATGTTTCTCCTACATTTCCATCTTAATTTAGATCTTACACAATTTAGATGGTGGTTTGTTGCTTACTTACTTCAGCGCAAAATGTTAAACTAAGGTTCATTATCTCTTCTTGGTATATGACTATAATGAAACAGCTCTTTATGAATTATATGCTTATCATCTTACACATATTCACGACGTGAGCAGCAGTTTCATGGAATTCTGCTTCCAAGACACTTTCATCAAGTATATCATTGTAAATGTTGCTTAGTAAGCTAATATTTTTTAGTACAATTTCTCTGTCCATGAGCTGCACCGACAGAATGCCACGTAGGGCAGCACAGGTCAAGAAACTAGATCCAGGTGTGTCTTTCTTGCGTATCGTCAGGACTATGAATTTATTACATCCGTCTAGGAGTCATCGATTATCTCTAAATGTCATAGAAAGAACATGTAAGACCGGACAAGATTGAGGGGTGTGGGTGTGATTGAGAGCTAAGTAAGGGGTATGGCTATGACGGAGCAGCATGAGGCCGGGGATAGCATAGAGGCGCAAGGGTGTGGGCAGGAGTGAGGGAAGTCTGATTGGTGTAGGTAAGAACGAGAGCAGCGTGAGGCAGGTGTGTGGACAGGAGTGAGGGTGTAAGTAAGAGCTAGAGCACTGTGAGGCAAGGGTGTGGGCAGGAGTGAGAGCAGCCTAAGACCAAGGGGCATGAGTAAGGGCAGCTTGAGGGGTGTGGGCAGGAATGAGAGCAGCTTGTGGGCAGAAACAATGTAGAGGAGCAAGAGTGAAGGCAGAGTGAGGGGTATGGGTAAGAGTGAGAGCAACGTGAGGCTGAGACGCATGAGGCTAGGAACAGTATGGATGGGCAGGAGTGAGAGCAGCATGAGGGATGTGTGTGAGAGTAACAGTAGCGTGAGGGATGTGTTTGAGAGTAAGAGCAGCGTGAAGCAGGGGTCTGAGATGGAGTGAAAGCAGCTTGAGGCCAGGAACTATATAGAAGAGCAGGAGTGGAGGCAGGAGTGAGAAGAGCATGAGGGGTGTGGGCAAAGAGTGAGAGGCTTACCAGGGCCAGTCGGTCGCAGCTCACGTGTCAGTCGTTCAGGTTACCGTGATTACTTCTCTCTCTCTCTCTCTCTCTCTCTCTCTCTCTCTCTCTCTCTCTCTCACTCACAGGAAAAAGAGAGAGTACTCGTAGCTATAATGATAGCACTTGAGAGTGCGTTGGTGTAAGGCTGTGGGATGCTGGCACTGCATTTGGGATCATGAGGTAACGTGGCAATGTTACAGGCACTGCTGGCACTGCTGTTGTACATATAGTCGGGATTACATATGTGATATGTGATTTACGTTGAGCGTCAGGATTGTATCCTTCATTGGCGCTAGCGTTTAGGGCGAACGTACAGATGTGAGAGGCTAATGACACCGAAGGTATTAGTGAGGAGGTACTGGTTTGGTGGAGAGGAGAGACGGGATCTTTAACATGGAGACTCCCAGCAGCCGAGTGTGTGTGTGTGTGTGTGTGTGTGTGTGTGTAATCACCTATTCCTATTGCATAGGGAGAGAGTTCCACACTAGTGCCTCCCATCTCGTAAACCTACTCTACTGTCACATAACTTTTTACAAGTAACGCAAGCTGTGTACATTCATTATTTCCTCATTCATCCACCACACTCTTATGCTGTAAAAGTATATATTTACGTTTTTAGCAAGTTTCTTGCTTGATCTTATGTTTTGTCTTGTGGTTGCTTTATCCCTATATCTTCTGATGACATGCTCACTGTGCTGGGCATATTCAAGGCCTCTCATCTTTTCTTGCAACTTTGGTCATTTAAGTCTTGTACCATCATTTTTCCTTGCTTTTAACCTTTTCTACCTCTTCATTGTGCTTCTTTAGGTGCAATATCCAAACTTTTTCTTTTTCTTTACGTTGGAGGATTTAGTCACGGAAAAAAGACCACATTAAGGCCGGTCCTTAATTGAAACATAGAGAGGTTGATGAAAGGAATTAGAAGAAAGAAGAGACAAGCGAAATTATTTACAAATTTTGGAGGAAAACCTGTCTTTTAAAGTGTGCCAGGTAATAGTTATTGGGAAAAACATGAGAGTTTCAAAACTTCGAGGTGTAGGAAAAGAAACAACTAGTTGTCAAAACGGCCCACCATTGAGTTGCCAACGGCCACACAGTAGTCATGTGACGCAGCAGCTTACCTTGTGGTGGAGGCACACATGCAGCCAGCTCTCGTGAGCAACAACCAAAGTGATAATACTTAGGGAAGAGGAAAAATGAGCCAACATTGCGGCAAAAGGCGAGGGGGTCAACTTCTGAAGTTAGCTTAGGAGAGTTACTAAGTCGGACGTCTAACGACTCAACTCAGGTAAGGATTCAGAGCTAGAACCATCCCAGTTGTGAACAGTCCTACATACAAGGACGGGTCAATTCGTTGTATAAACGGAGCAACTGTTCTAAAGAAAAGAAATTTCAACATATGGAAGGGACAACCAGTTTCTTAGCGAGAGACTTAGCTATTTCCGTGATGTTGTGATGAGAAATATATCTTAGTTTTGGCCTAAACTGTTATGCATTTCAAATATTTACCAACAGACACTCTGCCCCCTTTACTGTTTTCCCAAAATGGGCCTGGCGACAGGTTAGGCTCCAAAGTCTCACATACAGAT
>JAUUDZ010011481.1:0-16583 GCA_032361705.1 Panulirus versicolor | reverse complement strand
GAGACCTTTCTTCTGACTGGTTGCAGACGATTCTCTTGGGGGTTGCTGTTGCCCATGGGGTTTCTGAGCAATGCTTCTGAGGGGGACTTTTATATCGGCTGGCGCCAGATGGTTGTATTGAGGCTTGGCGTGTATCAGGGGTCATCAAATTTAGACTTCATTTTCATGATTTTATTAAGGATGGCGTAAGACAATTCTTCCACACATTGACGTGGTGCCAACGTGTTATAATTTGAATTTGATGTCTCCCATTTCTCTTCAAAATAACGTTCAGTTCTAAGAATTTTTTTCTGGCTGCAGGGAGACGATTTTCTTGGAGCATTTCACTGGCCCATGGGACCTCAGAGCAACGCTTTTGTGTGACACTTTTATTTCGGCTGGCGCTAAATAATTTTATTGAGTGTTGGCGTGTCTTAGGGAAATTCAAAATCAAACTTCAGTTTGATAATTTTACTCAGGCTGGCGTCAGACGATTCTGCTGAGGATTGACGTGGTGCCATTGGGTTCTGAGTTCAATTTGTCATTGGGTCTTTTGTTATGGCTAGCGCGAGACTATTATATTGGTTGTTTGGTGTGTCCTATTTGGCTTCAAAATAGATTTTCTGTTCTAAAAATGATTTTATGGCTGTAGGCAGACTATTCTCTCAGAGCTTCCCGTATCACACGTGGATTTGAAATAAAGCTTCAGTTTCGTATTTTTCTTCTAGCTGGAGGTAGACGACGTTATTGGGGTTTGTCGTCGCATATGGTGCTTCAAAATAAATCTTCGGTTTGGGGCATTTTCTGGCTTGAGTGAAAAGATCCTCTTAGGATTTTGCGTTTTGATTGGTGATAAAAAATAAGGGTTCAGTTTGGTAGTTTTTCTAGGTGGCTTCAGTGTAAATTTCTATTTTGACTTTTGTTATGACTGGCGACAGACGATTTTGTGGGGTTTTGGCGTGGCCAATGGGACTTTAAATCAATGCTCTTTGAGACTTTTTTATGGCTAATGCGAAATTATTCCATTGGGGATTGTATTCTCTTACAGCTCTTCAAAGTAAAGTAAATTTTTTCTTGAAGTCTTGTTTTGGTGGCTCCAGACGAGTCTATTATGGTTTGGTGTGGCTTAGCATTAAAGCAAAGCTTCAATTTGGGACTTGTATTTTTTTTTTTTTTTTTTTTTTGCCGGCAGAAGATTCTACTGGTTTTCGGCTCGGGACATGTGGCTTCAAGTTAAGATTTCACTTTAGAATTTTTTCTCGTTTTAATCACATGATTCTATTGTGCTTTGGCGAACCCCTCTGGGCTGCAAAGCAACGAGTCCGTTTGAGATTTGCTACTTTTCTTCTAACTAATTGTAGACGATTCTATTGGGGTTTTGCCCGGAAAACGGGGCTTCAGAGAAATGCTTCTTTTTTGAACATTTATCATGGCTGTCACTAGATGATTCTCTTGGGGTTTTACATGTCTAATGATACAACAAAATGAAACTATCCTTAGTAATTTTGTCCAGGCTGGCGTCAGATGATTCACTTGGGAATGATGTGGTGTCACGGGATTTTGAATTAAATATATCTTTGGGTCTTTTGTTATGGCTTACGCGAGACTATTGGATTGGCTGCTTGGCGTATCCTATTTGGCTTCAAAATATATTTTCAGCTCTAAGAATTATTTTCTAGCTTTAGCCTGACGATTTTCTTGGACTTGTACGTATCCTACTGGAATATGAAATAAGCTTCAGTGTGTTATTCTTTTCTAGCTAGTGGTAGACGACTTTTGGGGTTTGGGATGGCACATGGTGCTTAAGAATAAAAGTTTGGTTTCGAACTCTTATTCATGGTTGCAACCAAATGATTGCTTGAGGGTTCTGCTTTTCACCTTGCGAGTAAAAGCAAAGCTTCCGTCTGGGAGTTTTTGTCTGGCTGGCTTCAGTGTAAAAATTCTGTTTCTGACTTTTGGTTTGACTGGCGCCACACGATCTTCTGGGATTTGACTCGGCAGATAAGGCTTTCAAATTCTGCTTCCTTCGAGACTTTTGGTATGGATACGGGATATAATTCTATTCGGGATTGTGTTGTTTTATTGGGCTTCAAATTGATTTTTTTTCTTAAAGTTTTGTTCTTGATGTCTCCAGACGATTCTATTATGGTTTGGCGTTGATGACGGAGCTTTAACGTAAAGCTTCACTGTTTGATTTGTATTTTTTGTGCCAGCAGACGATTCCATTGTGGTTCGGTTAGGTACAAGGGGATTCAAGTAGATTGTAGATTTTTTTCTTGCTTTCACCACATGATTACATTGTGGTTTGGTATGTCCCACTAGGCTGCAAAGCAACAAATCCGCATGGAAGTTTGGAACTTTTTTCTGACTAGTTGTAAGCGAATCTGCTAGGGATTGGCCTGGCCCACGGGGCTTCAGAGTAATATTTCTGTTTGGGACATTTATTTCAGCTAGCACTAGACGATTGTATTGGGGTTTGGCATGTCTCAAAGAACAACAAAACGAAACTTCAGTTCGTTACTTTTGTCCAGGCTGGCGTTAGATGACTCTACTGCTTATTGTCGTGGTACCACAGGGTTTTAAAGCAAATTTCTCTCTAGTGCTCTTCTTATTGTTGTCGCGAGAGTATTGTATTGGTTGTTTGGTGTATCATATTTGGGTTCAGAATAAATCTTCAGTTTTAAGAAATATTTTCTGGCTGTAGCCAGATGATTTTCTTGGGACTTTTTTCTTGCTGACGGTAGATGATTTTATAGTGGTAAGCTGTGGCCCATTGTGTTTTGAAATAAATCTTCGGTTAAAGACTTTTTTTCTGGCTGGAGCCAAATGATTCTCTTAGGGTTTTAGGTTTCACGTGACGATTGAAATTTAAGCTTCAGTTTGGGACTTTATGTCAGGCTGCCTTCAGTGCAAAGCTTCTGTTTGTGACTTTTGTTGTGACTGCGGCAGCCGATTTTGCTCGGGTTTGGCATGGCCGAACGGTTCTTAAAGTAATGTCTCCTTTGACACTTTTGTTATGACTAGAACAAAACGATTCCATTGGGCATTGTTTCGTCACATGGTACTTCAAAGTAGATTTTTTTTATGACGCAGCTTTAAAGGAAAGCTTCACTTTGGGACTTGGATTTTGTGTGCCATCAGAAGATTCCATTGTGGTTCGATCAGTACAAGGGGCTTGAAGATAAAATTTTCCTTCAGATTTTTTTTCTGCCTAACGCCAGATGATTATATTTTTATGATTAGAGCAAAATGATTCCATTAGGATTGTTTCGTCACATGGTGTTTTAAAGTGAAAATTTTTTTCATGACGCAGCTTAGGACATGTATTTTGTGTGCTGCCACAGAATTCCACTGCGGTTCGGCTCAGTACAAGGGCTTTAAGATAAAATTTCTCTTCAGAATTTTCTCTGGCTTGCGCCGGATAATTATAATGTGGTTTGTGATGCCCAACAAGGCTGCAAAGGAACGAGTCCTTTTGGGAGTTTGGGACCTTTCTACTGACTGGTTGAAGACCATACTAGTGGGGGTTTCTCTGGACCATGGGGCTTCAGAGCAATGATTCTGTGAGGGAGTTTTATTTCAGTTTGCGCCATACAATTGTACTGAGGATTGGCGTGTCTCAGGGGACATCAAAATCAAACTACAGTTTGATACTTTTGTTCAGGCTGGCGTCAAACGATTCTGCTGGGGATTGACGTGGGGCCACGGGGTTTTGAGTTAAATTTGTCATTAGGTCTTTTGTTATGTCTAGCTCGAGACTAATAGATTGGTTGTTTGGTGTGTCCCTTTTGGCTTCAAAATAAATCGTTGGTTTGGGCCTTTTTTTCTAACTGGAGATAACATATTCTCTTAGGATTTTGAGTTTCGATTAGTGATTAAGAATAAAGTTTCACTTTGGGGTTTCTGTCTGGCTGGCTTTAGTGTAAAGCTTCTGTTTGTGACTTTTGTTGCGACTGGCGACAGACGATTATATTCGAATTTGGCTTTGCCGATTGTGCTTCAAAATAATGCTTCCATTGAGACTTTTGTTATGGGTAACGCGAAATGATTCCACGGGGGATTGTGTTCACTTATTGGTCTTCAAGGTAGATTTTTTCTTGAGTTTTTGCTTTTAGTGGCTCCAGACGATTGTGTTATGGTTTGGCGTGGCTTACTTAGCTTTAAAGTAAAGCTCCAGTTTGGGACTTGTAATTTTTGTGCCGGCAGAAGATTCCATTGGGGCTCGGCTCGGTACTTGGGGCTTCAAGTTAAAGTTTAACTTTAGAATTTTTTCTGGCCTTCACCACATGATTCTATTGTTTTCAGGCATTCTCCACTGGGCTGCAAAGCAAAGATTACGTTTAAGATCTGATACTTTTTTCTGACTGGCTTTAGACGATTCTATTAGGTTTGGCCAGAAAACGGGGCTTCAGAGTAATGCTCCTCTTTGGAACATATATAAATTGGCTGACACTAAATAATTCTATTGGTGTTTTACATGTCTCAGGAGACAACAAAATGAAACTAATTTTGGCACTTTTGTTCAAGCAGGTGTCAGACGATTTTGCTAAGGAATAACGTGTTGCCACGGGATTTTGAATTAAATATATCTTTGCTTCTTTTGCTATGACTAGCGCGAGACTATATGTATTGGCTGTTTGGCGTATCCTATTTGGCTTCAAAATTCATTTTCAGTTGTAAGAACTACTTTCTGGCTGTATCCTGACGATTTTCTTGGAGTTTTAGGCGTCTCACTGGGATTTGAAATAAAGTTCCAGTTTAATATATTTGTCTAGGTGGCGGTAGACGACTTTATAGGGTTTGGTGTGGCACATGATGCTTGAAAATAAATCTTTGATTCTGGACTTTTTCTGGCTGGAGCCAAATGATTCTCTTAGGGTTCTGCATTTAACTTCGTAATTAAAAACAAAGCCTCCATTTGGGAGTTTGTGCCTTGCTGGCTTCAGTGTAAAGCTTCTTTTTGTGACTTTTAGTGTTTTTGGCGCCAGACGATTTTGCTTGGATTTGACTTGGCCGATGAGGCTTTCAAGTAATGCTTAATTCGAGACTTTTGGTTAGGATAACGCAAAATAATTCTAATGGGGACTGTGTAGTCTTATTAGGCTTCAACTGACGTTTTTTTTCCTAAAGTTTTGTTCTTGATGACTCCTGACGATTCTATTATGGTTTGACGTTCATGAAGGAGCTTTAACGTAAAGTTTCACTTTGGGATTTTTATTTCCTGTGCCGATACATGATTCCATTTGGGGTCCGGTTCAGTACATTAAGATTCAAGTTATATTCACTTTAGATTTTCTTTGCCTTTCACATTATTCTATTGTGGTTTGGTATGCCCCACTCGGCTGCAAAGCGACAAGTCTGTTAGAGAGTTTGGAACTTCTTTTGACTAGTTGTAGACGAATCTGTTAGGATTTAGCCTGGCCCACGGGGTTTCCGAGTAATATTTCTGTTTGGGACATCTATTCTAGCTAGCACTAAGTAACTGTATTGGGGTTTGGCATATCTCTTGATACAAGATAATGAAACTTTAGTTTGTTACCTTTGTTCAGATTGGCGTTAGACGACTCTACTGTTGATTGTCTTGATGCCCCGCAAATTTCTGTTTGGTACTTTTGTTATGGCTATTGCGAGACTATTGTATTGGGTTTGGCTTGGCGATTGAAATTTAAGCTTCAGTTTTGGACTTTATATCAAGCTGACCAGTGTAAAGCTTTTTCTTTTTGACTTTTGTTGTGACTTGCGCTAGACGATTTTCTTGGGCAATAGCGTGGCAAACTAGGTTTTAAGGTAATGTTTCCTCTGACACTTTTTTATGAAGCCCTAAATGATCTCATTGAAGATTGTTTCGTCACATGGTATATCAAGGTAAATTTTTTCATGACGCAGCTTTAAAGTAAAGCTCCACTTTGAGACCTGTATTTTGTGTGATGGCAGAGGGTTCCATTGTGGTTGGGCTCGATACAACGGACTTCAAGGTAAAATTTTTCTTCAGAATTTTTTCAGGCTTGCACAAGATGATTATATTGTTATGACTAACGCGAGTTGATTCCACTGGGAATTGTTTCGTCATATGGTGCTTCAAAGTAAGAATTTTTTGATGACGCAGCTTTAAAGTAAAGCTTCACTTTGTATTTTGTATGCCGGCATAGGATTCCATTTTGGTTTGGCACAGTGTAAGGGTCTTCAATATAAAATTTTTCTTCAATTTCTTTATTGTTGGCGCCAGTTGATTACGTTGTGGTTTGGGAGTTTGGGACATTTGCTTCTGACTGGTTGCAGACGATTCTGCTAGGGGTTTCATTGGCCTATAGGGCTTCAGAGCAATGCTTTTTTGTGGGACTTTTATTTCGACTGCCGCCAGATGATTGTATTGAGAATTGGCGTGTCTCAGGAGACATCAAAAAATCAAACTTCAGTGTCATACTTTTATTCAGGCTGGCGTCAGACGATTCTGCTGGGGATTGACATGGTGCCATGGGGTTTTGAATTAAACTTGTCTTTGGGTCTTTTATCATGGCTAGCGTGAAACTATTGTATTGGTTGTTTGGTGTGTCCCGTTGGACTTCATAATTGATTTTCAGTTCAATGAAGTATTCTATGGCTATAGGCAGACGATTCTGTTGGAGCTTTCCGTATCGCATGGGAATTTGAAATAAAGCTCCAGTTTCGTATTTTCTTTTAACTGGAGGTAGATGACTTCATGAGGGTTTGGCGTGGCACATGGTGCTTCAAAATAGATCTTCGGTTTGGGACTTTTTTCTGGCTGGAGCCAAAGATTGTCTTAAGAATTTGCGTTTCACTTGGTGATTTAAAATAAAGCTTCAGTTTGGGAGTTTTTGTCTGGCTGGCTTCAGTGTAAAGCCTCTGTTTGTGACTTTTTTGTGACTAGCACTAGACGATTTTGTTGCGATTTGGCGTTGCCGGTGGGGTTTTCAAGTAATGCTTCCTTTGAGACTTTGTTATGGCGACAGCGAAAAGATTCCATTGAGGATTGTCTTGTCTTATGGGTCTTCAAAGTATTCTTTTTTTTTGATGGCTCCAGCGATTCATTATAGTTTGCTTTGCTTACTTATCTTTAAAGTATATCTTCAATTTGGGACTTGTATTTTTTTGTGCCGGCATACGATTCCGTTGGGGTTCCGCTCGGTATATAGGGATTCAACTTAAAGATTCACTTTAGATATTTTTTCTAGCTTTTACCACATGATTCTATTGTGGTTTGGCATGCCCTAGTGGGCTGCAAAGAAACTTGTCCGTTTGGGAGTATGGAACTTTTCCTCTGACTACATGTAGACGATTCTGTTAGGGTTTGACCTGAGCAATGGGGCTTCAAAATGATATCTCTGTTTTGGACATTTTTTTCAGCTAGCACTTGACGATTGTATTATGGTTTAGCATGTCTCAGGGAACAAGACGAAACTTCAGTTTATTACTTTTCTTCAGGCTGGCCTTACACGATTCTACTGGTGATTAACCTGGTTCCACGGGGTTTTAAATCAGATTTCTCTTTGGTACTCTTGTTATGGTTATCGCGAGACTATTTCATTGATTGTCTGGCGTGTCCCATTTGGGTTCCAAAAAAAAATCTTCAGTCTTAAGAAATATTTTCTGGCTTTATCCTTATGATTCTTTTGAAGTTTTACTGGCGGCAGACGACTCTATGGGGGTTTCTTGTAGCCCGTGGTGTTTTGAAATAAATCTTCTTTTTAGGCTTTCATTTCTGTCTGAAGCCAAATGATATTTTTAGGGTTTTGCGTTTCACTTGGTGATTGAAATTTAAGCTCAGTTTGGGACTTTATGTCAGGCTTCATTGTAAGGCTTCTATTTGTGACCTTTGTTGTGACTGGCGCCAGAAGATTTTGTTGGGCTTTGGCGTGGCAAACGAAGTTTTAAAGTAATGTTTCCTTTGACTCTTTTGTTATGACTAGTAGATAATTATTCCAATGGTGACTTTTTCGTCACATGGTACTTCAAAGTAAATTTCTTTCATGACACAGTTTTAAAGTTAAGTTTCATTTTTGGACATATATTTTGTGTGCTGGCATAGGATTTCATTAGGGTTCGGGTCAGTACAAGGGGCTTCAAGATCAGATTTTTCTTTAATATTTTTCTGGCTTCCGCCATATGATAATAATGTTATGAATATCGTGAAATGATTCCGTTGAGGATTGTTTCGTCACTTGATGTTTCAAAGTATATTTTCTTCATGACGCAGCTTTAACGTAAAGCTTCAGTTTGGGACATGTATTTTGTGTGCCGGCATATGATTCCAATGTGGTTTGGCTCGGTACAAGGAGCTTCAAGATAAAACTTGTCTTCAGAATTTTTAATGGCTTGCGCGAGATGATTATATTGTGGTTTGTCATGACCCAGGAAGCTCCAAAGGAACGAGTCCTTTTGTAAGTTTAAGACATTTCTTCTGACTGGTTGCAGACGATTCTATTAGTGGTTGCCTTGTCCCACAGGGCTTCAGAGCAATACTTCTTTGTAGGACTTTTATATTGGCTGGCGCCAGATGATTGTATTGGGGACTGGCGTGTCTCAGGAGACATCAAAATCAAACTTCAGTTTGATACTTTTATTCAGGCCTGGAGTCAGACGATTCTGCTGGGATTGACATGTTGCCATAGGGTTTTGAGTTAAATTTGCCACTGGGTCTTTTATCATGGCTAGGTCAAAAGTATTGTATTGGTTATTTTGTGTGTCCCATTTGACTTCAAAATAGATTTTCAGTTCCAAGAATTTTTTCTGGCTGTAGGCAGATGATTCTCTTGGAGCTTTCCATATCGCACGGGGATTTCAAATAAAGCTTCAGTTTGGTATTTTTCTTCTAGCTGCCGGTAAATGACTTTATGGGGGTTTGGCGTAGCACATGGAGCTTCAAAATAAATCTTCCATTTGGGATATTTTCTCTGGTTAGAGCCAAACGATTCTCTTAGAATTTTGCATTTCACATAGTGATTTAAAATAAAGCTTCAGTTTGGGAGTTTTTGTCTCGCTGGCTTTAGTGTAAAGCTTCTGTTTTTGACTTTTTTGTGACTAGCGCCAGACGATTTTGTTGGGATTCGGCGTGGCCGATGGAGCTTTAGAGTAATGCTTCCTTTAAGACTTTTGTTATGGCTACCGCGAAATGATTCCACTGGGGATTGTGTTGTCTTATGAGTCTTATGGTCTTATGGTCGTATGGGTCTTATGGCCCCATTGCTCAGGCCAAACCCTAACAGAATCGTCTACAAGTAGTCAGAGGTAAAGTTCCATACACCCAAACGGACAAGTTTCTTTGCAGCCCAGTGGGGCATGTCAAACCACAATAGAATCATGTGATAAAAGCCACAAAAAATATCTAAAGTGAATCTTAAAGTTGAATTCTTATGTACCGAACGGATCCCCAATGGAATCGTATGCCGGCACAAAACATACAACTCCCAAATTGAAGCTTTACTTTAAAGATAAGTAAGCCACGCAAACTATAATAAATCGTCTGGAGCCATCAAAAACTAAACTTTGAAGACCCATAAGACAAGACAATCCCCAATGGAATCATTTCGCGGTAGCCATAACAAGACTCAAAGGAAGCATTACTTTAAAACCCCATCGGCAACGCCAAATCGCAACAAAATCGTCTGGCGCGAGTCACAGCAAAAGTCACAAACAAAAACTTTACACTGAAGCCAGCCAGACAAAAACTCCCAAACTGAAGCTTTATTTTTAATCACGAAGTGAAACGCAAATTCTTAAGACAATCTTTGGCTCCAGCCAGAAAAAAGAGTCCCAAAACGAAGATTTATTTTGAAGCACCATGTGCCACGCCAAACCCTTATGAAGTCGTCTAGCGTCAGGTAAGAGAAAATACGAAAAACTAAAGCCTTATTTCAAATCCCCGTGCGATACGGAAAGCTCCAACAGAATCTTCTGCTTACAGCCACAGAATAATTCATTGAACTGAAAATCAATTTTGAAGCCAAACGGGACCAATACAATAGTTTCGCGCTTGCCATAACAAAAGACCTAAAGACAAATTTAATTCAAAACCCTTTGGCACCATGTCAATCCCCAGCAGAATCGCTGACGCCAGCCTGAATAAAAGTATGAAACTGAAGTCTGATTTTTGATGTCCTCTGAGACACGCCAATTCTCAATACTATCATCTGGCGGCAGTCGAAATAAAAGTCCCACAAAAAAGGCATTGCTCTGAAGCCCCATGGGCCATTGAAACCTCTAACAGAATCGTCTGCAACCAGTCAGAAGCAAATGTCCAAAACTCCCAAACCATAACATAATCAACTGGCACAAGCAATAATAAAATTGAGAAATTATATATTGAAGCCCCTTATACTGTGCCAAACAAAAATGGAATCCTATGCCGGCTCACAAAATACATGTACCAAAGTGAAGCTTTATTTTAAAGCTGCGTCATGAAAAAACTCCTACTTTGAAGCAACATATGAAGAAACAATCCCAATGGAATCCACTCGCGCTAGTCATAACAATATAATCGTCTGGTGCAAGCCAGAAAAAAACTGAAGAAAAATTATATCTTGAAGTCCATTGTACTGAGCCCAATCACAATGGAATCCTCTGCCATCACACAAAATACACATCCCAAAGTGAAGCTTTACTTTAACGCTGCGTCATGAAAAAGAAATTTACTTTGATGTACCATGTGACGAAACAATCTTCAATGGGATCATTTTGCGCGTCATAACAAAAGTGTCAGAGGAAACATTATTTTAAAACCCAGTTGGCCACGCCAATGCCAAAGAAAATCGTCTAGCGCAAGTCACAACAAAAGTCGAAAAAAAGCTTTACTCTGAAGCCAGCTTGATCTAAAGTCCAAAACTGAAGCTTAAATCTCAATCGCCAAGTGAAACCCAAAACCCCAAGAAAATCATTTGGCCCTGGCCCGAAAAGAAGTCCCAAACCGAAGATGTATTTTAAAACACCACGGGCTACAGGAAGCCCTCATAGAATCGTCGCCGCCAGCAAGAAAAAATACGAGACTGAAGCTTTATGTAATATCCTCTTAGGACAATTAAACTGAAAGAGAATCATATGGATACAGCCAGAAAATAATTCTAAAAACTGACGACTTTTCTGAACCCAAATGGGGCACGCCAACCATCCGATACAATAGTCTCGCAATAGCCATAACAAGAGTACCAAACAGAAATTTGCGGGGCACCAAGATAATCAACAGTAGAGTCGTCTAACGGGTGCCTGAAAAAAGGTAACAAACTAAAGTTTCATTATCTTGTCTCAAGAGACATGCCAAACCCCAATACAATTATTTAGTGCTAGCTAGAATAGATGTCCCAAACAGAAATATTACTCTGAAACCCATTGGGCCAAGCCAAACCCTAACAGACTCGTCTTCAACTAGTCAGAAGAAAAGTTCCAAACTCTGTAACAGACTTCTCGCTTTGCAGCCGAGTGAGGTATACCAAACCACAATAGAATTATGTCGTAAAAGCCAAAAGAAAATCTAAAGTGAATACAACTTGAATCCTAATGTACTGAACCAGACCCCAATAGAATCATCTATCGGCACATGAAATAAAAATCCCAAAGGGAAACTTTACGTTAAAGCTCCGTCATGAACGCCAAACCATAATAGAATCGTCTGGAGTCATCAAGAACAAAACTTTAGGAAAAAAAGGAAGGTCAATTTGAAGCCCTATAAGACAACACAATCCCCATTAGAATCATTTCGCGTTGTCTTTACCAAAAGTCTCGAATTAAGCACTATTTGAGAGCCTCATCGGCCACGCCAACTCCCAGCAAAATCGTCTGGCGCCAGTCACACCTAGAGTCACAAAAAGAAGTTTACACTGAAGCCAGCCAGTCGAAAGCTCCTAAAGGAAAGCTTTGTTTTTAATTACCAAGTTATTAATACAGAACACTCAGAGAATCATCTGGCTCCAGCCAGAAAAGGAGTCCAAAACCAAAGATTTATTTTCAAGCATCATGTGCCACGCCAAACCCCATAAGTCGTCCACCGCCACCTAGACAAATAATTTTAAACTAAAGCTTTATTTCAAATCCCAGTGGGACGCGTAAAACTCCAAGAAAATCGTCAGGATACAGCCAGAAAATAGTCCTTACAACTGAAAATGAATTTTGAAGCTAAATGGGATACACCAAACAGCCAATACATATAGTCTTGCGCTAGCCATAGCAAAATACGCAAAGATATATTTAATTCAAAATCCCGTGGCACCACGTCATTCCCCAGTAAAATCGTCTGAGACCTGCCTGAACAAAAATGCCAAAATTAGTTTCAGTTCGTTGTCTCTTGAGACATGTAAAACCTCAATAGAATTATATGGTACCAGCCAAAATATATTTTCCAAAAAGAAGCATAAATCAGAAGCCCCGTTTTTTGGCCAAACCCCAATAGAATCGTCTACAACCAGTCAGAAAAAAAAAAATCAAATCTCAAACGGAATTGTGGCTTTGCAGCCCAGTGGAGAATGCCAAAAAACAATAGAATCATGTGGTGAAGGCCCGAAAAAATTCTAAAGTTAAGCTTTAACTTGAAGCCCCAGGTACCGACCCGAGCGCTAATGGAACCTTCTGCCGGCACAAAAAATACAAGTCCCAAATTGGAGCTTTACTTTAAAGCTAAGTAAGCCACGTCAAACCAAAACACATTCGTCTGAAGCCACTAAAAGCAAAACCTCAAGAAAAAATTTACTTTGAAGACCTATAAGAGAAAACAATCCCCAGTGGAATCATTTCGTGTTATCTATAACAAAAGTCTCAAAGGAAGCATTATTTTAAAGCACAATCGGCAAAGCCAAATTCCAATATAATTGTTTGTCGCCATTCGCAGCAAAAGTGACAAACAGAAGCTTTACACTGAAGCCAGCCAGACAAAAATTCCCAAACTGAAGCTTTATTTTCAATCCCCAATCGAAACGCAAAATTAAGAGAATCTCTTATCTCCAGTCTGAAAAAAGTCCCAAACCGACGATTTATTTTGAAGCACCATTTGCCACGACAAACCCCCAAAAAGTCGTCTACCGCCAGCTAGAAGAAAATACAAAACTGAAGCTTTTCCTTGCGATACGGAAAGCTATAAGAGAATCGTCTGCCTACAGCCAGAAAATAATTCTTAGAACTGAAAATCTATTTTGAAGTCAAACGGGACACACCAAACAACCAATCTAATAGTCTCGCGCTAGACATAACAAAGGACACAATGACAAATTTATCTCAAAACCCCGTTGCCCCACGTCACTCCCCAGCAGAATCATCCGACGCAAGCTTGAAGTATCAAACTGTAGTTTGATTTTGATGTCCCCTGAGACACGCCAATCCTGAATACAATCATATGGCGCAAACTGAAATAAAACTCCCACACAGAATCATTGCTCCGAAGCCCCATGGGCCAGAGAAACCCCACGCTAGAATCACCTTCAACCAGTCAGTAGACAGGTCCCAAACTCCCAAAAGGACTCGTTCCTTTGCGGCCTCGTTAGGCATGAGAAACCACATCATAATTATCTGGCGCAAGCCAGAAAAAATTCTGATCAGAAATTTTACCTTGAAGCCCCAATGGAATTCTATGCCAGCACACAAAATACATGTCCCAAAGTGAAGTTTTACTTTTAAGCTGATCATGAAAATCTTTTTACTTTAAGGCACCATATGACGAAACAGTCCCCAATGGAATCATTTCGCTCTAGTCATAACAAAAGTGTCAAAGGAAACATTACTTTAAAAACCGTTTGGCCACCTAAACCCAAACAAAATCGGCTGGTGAAGTCAGAACAAAAGTCACAAACAGAAGCTTTGCACTGAAGGCAGCCTGACATAAAGTCCCAAACTGAGGCTTAAATTTCAATCGCCAAGTGAAACCTAAAACCCTAAGAGAATCACTTGGCTCCAGCCACAAGAGAAGTCCTCAATCGAAGATTTATTTTAAAATACAATGGGCTAAAGCAATCCCCCATAGAGTCATCTACCACCAGCAAGAAAAAAGTCCCAAAAGAATCATCTGGCTACAGCCAGAAAATTGTTTCTTAAAACTGAAGACTTATTCTGAACCCAAATATGATACACCAAACAAGGAATACAATACTCGTTACAGCAATAAGGAGAGCACCAAAGAGAAATTTGCTTTAAAACCTTTTGGCACCACGACAATAACCAGTAGAATCGTCTGACGCCAGCCTGAATAAAATTAATGCTTCCTTTGAAACTTTTGTTATGGCTAAAACGAAATGTATCCATTTGGGATTGTGTTTTCTTAAGGGTCACGAAAGTAATTCCTTTTCTTGAAGTTTTGTTTTTGATGGCTCAAGACGATTCTATTATGGTTTGGCGTGGCTTACTTAGCTTTAAAGACAGGCTTCAATTTGCGACTTTTAATTCTTTGTTCCGGTAGAAGATTCCATTATGGTTCGGCTCAGTACATGGGGTTTCAAATTCAAGTTTCACTTTTAAACTTTTTCTGCTTTTCACCATATGCTTCTGTTGTAGTTTGGCATGCCCCACTGGGCTGAAAAGCAACGAATCCGTTTGATGTTTGATACTTTACTTCTGACTTGTTGTATACGATTCTGTTAGGGTTTGGCCTGGAAAACGGGGCTTCAAGTAATGCTTTTGATTAGGAAATTTATTTAGGCTAACACCAGATTAATCTATTGGAGTTTACGTATCTCAGGAGACAAAATGAAACTTTAGTCTAGCACTCTTGTTCAGGCTGGTGTCAGACGATTCTACTGGGGAGTAACGTCGTGCCACAGGATTTTGAATGAAATATGTCTTTGGGTCTTTTGTTATGGCTAGCGCGAGACTATTGGATTGGTTGTTTAGCGTATCCCATTTAGCTTCAAAATAGATTTTCAGTTCTAAGAATTACAGCCTGACGATTTTCGTTGAGTTTCACGTTGCCCACTAAGATTTGAAACAAAGCTACAGTGTGGTATTATTTCTTCTTTTCTAGCCGGCGGTAGACAACTTTTTCGGGTTTGGCTTGAAAATGTATATATGGTTTCGGACTCTTTTTCTGGCTTTAGCCAAATTATTCTCTTAGGTTTCTGCGTTTCACTTGGTGATTAAAAACAAAGCTTCCATCTGGGAGTTTATGTCTGGCTGGCTTCAGTGTAAAGCTTCTGTTTGTGACTATTGGTGTGACTGTCGTCAGACGATTATGTCTGGATTTGGCGTGGCCGATGAGGCTTTCGAGACTTTTGGTATGGATAACGGGAAGTAATTCTAATGGTGATTGTGTTTAGAGCTTCAAACTAATCTTTCTTCTTAAAAGTTCTGTTCTTCATGGCTCCAGCCGATTTTATTAAAGTTTGGCGTTCAAGTCGGAGCTTTAACGTAAAGGTTCGCTTTGGGACTTGTATTTCTAGTAACGGCAGACGATTCCATTGGGGTTCGTTTATGTTCTTGGGAATTGAAGTTAAAGATTCACTTTAGATTTCTCTCTGGCTTTTACCTCATGATTCTATTGTGGTTTGGCACATCTCACTGGACTGCAAAGCAGCAAGTCCCTTTGGGAGTTCGGAACTTTTCTTCTGACTAGTTGTAGACGAATCTCTTAGGGTATGGCATGGATCACGGGGCTTCAGATTAATATATCTGTTTGAGACATCTAAGTAGTACTAAACGATTGCATTGGAGTTTTGCACGTCTCAGGGAACAAGAAAATAATACTTCTGTTTGATACTTTTTTTCAGGTTTGCGTTAGACGATTCTACTGGTGATCGTCGCGGGTTCTAAAGCAAATTTCTTATGGCTGTCTCGAGACTATAGTATTGGTTGTTTGACGTGTCCCTTTAGGGTTCAGGGTAAATCTGCAGTTCTAAGAATTATTTTCTGACTGTAGCCAGATGGTTGTCTTTTAGTTTTGTTTGTTCTAAGAGGATTTTAAGTAAAGCTTCAAAATAAGAAGCAATTCTTGCTGGCCAGTGGTGTTTTAAAATAAATTTTTGGTTTGGGACTTCTTTTCTGGCTGGAGCCAAATAATATTCTTAGGGTTTTAGGTTTCACTTAACGATTGAAATTTAATCTTCAGTTTGGGACTTTATGTCAGGCTGGCTTCAGTGTAAAGCTTCTGTTTTTGACTTCTGTTGTGACTTTCGCCAGACAATTTTGTTTGGCTTTGACGTGGCCAACGAGGTTTTAAAGTAATGTTTCCTTCGACACTTTTTTTTTTAATAGGGCGAAAAGATACAATTGGGGAATGCTTCTTTACATGGTACTTCAAAATATAGATTTTTTTATGACGCAGCTTTAAAGTAGAGCTTCACTTTGGGACATGCATTTTGTGTGCCGGCAGAGAATTCCATTTTGGTTCGGCTAAGTACAAGGTGCTTCAAGATAAGATTTCTGATCAGAAATTTCTCTGGCTTGCGCCTGATGATTATAATGTTATGACTAGTGCAAATTGATTCAGTTGAGGATTGTTGACAATTCATATGTGATAGGGCCTACTGAACTCACTATAGGTCTTGCTAGAAAGTTCTGCTTATGTGTTTTGATAAGTCCATACATGTATGGCAATGAAGTGGACAAAGATGACAAACTTTTGATAAGAGAACTATTACCTTTCAACAACAACTTCATTTCTTTATTGAAATGGGAATTAA
>JAUUDZ010011470.1:0-11573 GCA_032361705.1 Panulirus versicolor | reverse complement strand
GCCTTTGTACAATGGCACTATGCAAGCATTCCGCCAATCCTCAGGCACCTCACCATGAATCATACATACATTAAATATCCTTACCAACCAGTCAACAATACAGTCATCCCCTTTTTTAATAAATTCCACTGCTATACCATCCAAACCTATATATACAGTGCATGCCAATGAAGTTAGCATGGGGGTTGCAGCACAACCATCAAGGGTATACATGAAATATAACTGTGAAAACTTTGTGTTCATCACCAACCAGCACATTATTGGTTTCCCTTTCCTTTTTATCAGAAGATGATATAACAGACGAATTGATTAGCATATGGTAGTTTGTGGTGTGTCTTTGGAGCCCAAATACATGTATTTCTCACTGGAATTGTGTACATAAGTAGTTTTATATTTCACCTCATCTTTTTTAGATGATGAACATCTATGTTAATTGTTTTTAGATGGACATTTTATTATTGTTTTTGTTAAGGAAAAAATGCATAGAAGAGCACTGGGGTATATTTATTTAAAGAAAGAAGTTTTGATTGGTGTGTTGGTTCATGATGAACAATATTAGGTTAAGCAAAATTTATATTATTACTTTGCTTATATCAAGTTTTCCCAACCATAGGTTGCCCAGCTTTTTTTCTAGTTTTGTGAAGCTTTAAAAACATGCTCATTCTAATGTTTAGGTGCATACTATACAATGTTTAAAGCGTATGGTGACTCAAATGTCCTGGATCTTGTCATGCATGTTCAATTCCACTGACTGCCAATGATGATACCACTCTCTCAAGTTATATTGATTTGTTTTTCATATCTAATAACCCCAGTTTTCTCTGTTACCATATGGTTTTAATAAAAACTTGATTATGAAGAAGGTTATTATTTAAGGATAAGGTCACAGTAACATTAGAAAGATTGAAATTGGCCATCATAAAAAAAATCTTAGAAACTACTGGTATGAATGGATAGTTTCTAAGTGTTCATATCAGTAACAGAATTGCACTAAGGAGCATTTTTATATATATTTCACTTTAGACAAATAAATTAATACATTTCTTGTTTCCTTCTACATCCAGAGGGAGACAGCACTGAGGTTGTGAACGGTAATGCACAAATCACTGGAAATTCCTGAGGGTCAAAGAGAGGCTGTGTGAAGCAGCAGAATGCTTCTGACAGCCAAGGGGATTGCAGCCTTATTTAGGCTTCATTAACAAGGGTTGATATCTTAAAAGAGATTTTGTGCCATGTATCAAAATTGCTTGTTATTAAAATCAGATTGTGCAGTTATACATCACAAAGTTAATTAGACTTGAAAATTTTGAAATATTGTTGAATGTATTCTATAGCTTGAACTTTTTATATATATATATCAGTAAATGCTGATTTAAACTTTTTTGTTATCATTACATATTGAGTTTGTTAATTTGAATCCAGTTTTGAGTGATCATTTTACTGTAAGTCAAACTTATTACTGTGACTTTGCTTACATCACCATTATGGAAGCCTTTGTTACACACAGACAGGAACATTATGTATTTCAGTGTTATGAAGCTTTAGAGATAAACTTGGGACCAAGGTCTCTATTGCAGATGTTATAACTGAAATGCGTACTATGTTTCTGTTGTATTATATTACGGTTGCATCCATCCATCATTATTAGATGCTGTTTTAGACTGAGTCCCTTTAATTTGACCATATATTTGTACTCATTAGATTTTGATATTGGCACATTACTGTATGTAAAACTTATTACTGTGACTGAGCATGCATCATCATTATGGAAGCCTTCATTGACTACAGATAGGAGCATTGTGTATTTCAGTATTATGAAGCTGTAGAGATAAACTTGAGACCAAGGTTTCTATAGCAGATGTTTTAACTGTAATGCATGCCATGCTTCTGTTGTATTATATATCGGTTGCCTCCTTTATCATCATTAGATGCTGTATTAGATTTGTGTGCCTTTGATTTTTACCATACATTTGTACTTAAATAATGATAGTGATATACTTACAAAATATATAACATGTAATTTTGCTAACTTTGTAATGATTTGTTCAGACAAAATATTGATAAAATACATTGAATGGATTTAATTAATTAGTTCATTCCTAACTTATAATCTTCATATATAATATGTGCTTCACAGATAGGGTCTAAAAGATTATCTACCTCAAAAACCATTCTGTATATCATTGTCATCATGCACACTGAAAATTAAGTTTTAAGATCCCTGTGGATTGGGAAGAAAGAATACTTCCCATGTGTTTCCAATGTGGTGTAGAAGACAACTGAAGGGGGATGGGAATGGGGGCTGGAAACCCTCCTATCCTTGTATTTTGATTTCCAAAATTTGGAACAGAAGCTGCCAATCTAGGAGTGCTCATTCTCAAAGGTTCAGGTTAAAATTTTTGAGTGTTTAGGGATGTAACCATGATAAAAAAGAATGCCTTCTAGAATAGGCCTTCTTATTGCTTCAGCACCACCATAGTGCCTGTGATGCCAATTTTTTTTTCACTTTGCTCTGTTGTAGGAAGTGATTCAACAAGAAATGTTAGAATATGGGTCAGCTATACCTAACATTAAAATATAAGCACTCATAGTTACCCCTATTTTCTCTTTTCTAAGTTTGCCAAAGGTTTTACTGTCACATATATATCAAGAGATATGAAAAGAATTCCATATATTGTGTCAGCATTGAAGATTTTCAAACACAGTTTTTCAACAGAAACTCGGACTAATATAATGTAGAAATGTGACTCAGTATTTTTTTCCACACCACCACCACCACTAATCAGCACCCATTGTCTTATAGATTATTATTATTATTATTATTATTATTATTATTATTATTATTATTATTATTATTATTATTTATTTATTCATTTATTTCACACATTTGCTGTTTCCTGCTTTAGCAATGTAGCATCCAAAACAGATGTCTGAGCCTTGAGGAAAAAATCCTTTCTTGGTTCCTTCCTCTGTTCCCTCTTTTCAAAAATACTTAGCTGCATAATATAACATGCATATAGATTTTCTCTTACTTGATTGCTGTTTCCCATGGTAGCAGGGTAGTACCTAAAACAAACAAAGAAAGGCTGCGTCAGCTCACATTCATTCCAGAGCTGTCATGTGTACTGCATAATGCACCGAAACCATAGCTCCCTGTCCACATCCCAAACCTATAGAACTTTCTATGGTTTACCTTGGACATTTCATATGCCCTGGTTCAGTCCACTGACAGCATGTTGACTCCAGTATAACACATCAGTCCAGTTCACTCTGTCCTGTGCACACATTTCACACTCCTACATTTCAGCCCCCAATCACTCAAAAACTTTCAGTCCATCCTTCATCTCCAGTTTGGTTTCCCCATTTTCCATGTTTCCACTCCTGATACAGATATCCACTTTGTCAACCTTTCCTTACTCATTCTATCCACATGTCCAAATCTTTTCAGCACACACTCTTCTGCTCTCTCAACCACACTCTTTTTATTACCTCACATCTCTCTTACCGTTTCATTACTTACTCAGACCACCTCACACCACAATATAGTCCTCAAACATTTTATTTCCAAAACATCCATCTTTCTCCACACAGTCTTATCTATAGCCTATGCCTCGCATCGATATAATATTATTGGGACTACTGTTCCTTCAAACATAACCATTTTTGCCTTCCCAGATAACATTCTGTCTTTCCACACATTCGTCAGTGCTTCCAGGATCTTTGCTCCCTCCCTCACCCTATGACTCACTTCCGCTTCCATGGTTCCATTCACTGGCGTGTCCACTCCCAGATATCTTCACCCCCTCTAATATTTCTCTATTTACACTTACTCCCCAACTAACTTGTCCCACAACCCTGCTGAACATATTTACCTAGCTTTTCTTCACATTAACTCTCAACTTTCTCCTTTCACACACTTTTACAGACTCAGTCACCAACTTCTGCAGTTTCTCACTCATATCTGCCAACAATTCTGAATCATAGGCAAACAACAACCGACACTTTCCAGGCCCTCTCATCCCCAACAGACTGCATACTTGTCCCTCTCTCCAAGACTCTTACATTTATCTCCCTCACCACCCCATCCATAAACAAATTAATCGACCATGTGACATCTCACACCCCCATCACAGACCAACTATCATGTGGAACCGTTCACTCTCCTCCACTCCTACTCACGCACACACACACCTTACACCCTCTATAAAAACTTTTCAATGCCTTTAACAGCATACCACCTGCACTGTATATTCTTAAGACCTTCCATATAGCATCTCTATCATCCATAACATATGACTTCCTCAGATCCATGAATGCCACATACAAATCCATCTGTTTTTCTATATATTTCTCACATATGTTCTTTAAAGCAGACACCTGATCCACATATCCTCTACCACTTCCAAAAGTACACTGCTCCTTTCCAGTCTAATGCTCTGTACATGCCATCACCTTCTCAATCTCTACCATCCCATACTCAACAAACTTTATACCTCTGTAGTGTGAACATTCGCCTTTATCCCCCATACCTTTATACATTGACACTATACATGCATTCCTCCTATCCTCAGGTACCTCACCATGACCCATACATAAATTGAATATCCTTACCAACCAATCAACATCACAGTCATCCCCTTCCATAATGAATTTAATAGCAATACCATCCACTCCAGGCAACTTGCTGCATTTTGTCTTATGCAAGGCTTTCACCACCTCTTCTCTGATCACCAAACCACTATCAGGATACATGGGAAATAATCTTTACCCCTACCTCCAGGGATATTACCAACAATTATTACTGTTGTTATCATAATATATTTTTTCACAAGTTCATCTTTCCCCATGTGATCGAGATGGCACTAGGAAGAGACAAAATAAATTGCCTCATTCATTCACATCCAACCTCTAGCTGTCATTTATAATGCACCAAAACTTAGAGATCCCTAACCGCAATCAGGCCTTACAGACCTTTCCCTGGTTTCCCTTGAATACATAGTCCCTTGAAAACCATATCAATCCAATTTATTCTGTATCTTTATTGCCACACACCCTCCTGTATCATCAGGCCCAAAGCCTTCAATGAGTCTTTCACTCCATCCATTCTTCTTGTTTCCACCACTGTTGACATGTACACCCACTTAGTCATCCTTTCCTCACTTGTTCTTTCCATATAAACAAACCATTTCAGCACACCCTCTTCAGCTCTTTCATGTATATTTTTCTTATTGCCACACCTCTTATCCCATCTTTTTATATTTGATCAACCCTCCTTATACTTAATATTGTCCTTAAACATTTCATTTTCATCACATTCACCCTGCAATGGTGATATTGTGTTACACTGAAATCAGATGACACAAGTCCATTGACTGGAAGTTCACAAACCCTTCTCTAATTAGAGATCTGTACTTGAGGCACTCTGTACCAACAGATGAGCCTGTGAATAAAGCATACCACAGATACTGCAGATTTATCCTTCTTTGGAAAAGTTTCTGTCCATTTAGTGTAATAACCTATTTGTACTTACAGGGAGGTTGTGTTACACACATAGACTTCCATCTCTTGAGTATTTTCAACTATCATACAACCTCTTAAATATATGTGTGCTGTCAGTGTTAACTATGTCCTCTGTCACTCTGCGTCATTCATTCACTGCACTTGTGCTATGAAAGTATTTATTTATCCCTCATTAATAAGTTTCCTTCTTACTTTCATGTTTTGCTCTCTTGTTGCTCTGTCCCTGTGTCTCAAAGAACTTCACTGTTCACATCATTTATCTCTATTAAAATCTTTTAGGTTGTGATCGTCACCCCTCACTCTTCTCATGTGTATTAATTTGAGTAGGAGCAAGTTATCCAGGCTAGGACAAGTTTCCATCTCCTTCATCTTTAGTCCAATGTCTAATTACTATGCTACAGATACACTGCAATGAGACTCAATCTCATATCAAAGTCTTAACATGAAACAATTAGCTCGCCTTTGGTTGTGTAGGTAGTATCATCTCAGAGCTGATAAATAAAGTCTGCCTTTTTGAAGACTTTCCTCTTCTTGGTATCTAAATTTAATGGGTTTTTATTAGCAAAATTCCATCATCTGCTGGATCTACTTTGGAATATGGGAAAGGATCCTCATACTAACATACCTGCAGATGACCTCAGTATGTTTCAGTTTAATGAAGTATTTCATAACACCCTGACCTTGTAAGGTTAATACTGTCTTTGGATTAGCTACTCCGAAGCAAGTTAAACATATCTCTATCACATCTTTCACACTTTTCAAGAGCATAGTTTTGGTGATAGAGATGTAAATTTCCACAAAGCTCCTTTCCTAGTCTCTTTTAAGGGGTTAAAGATGAGAGACTAATGTCCACTTTGCTGGACAGAAGTGTGATGTTCCATAAAGTGCCTCCATGAGGACAAAGATAAACTGAGACTAAGAGTAATAATTTCTTGCTTCATTTTATGTTTAATATTGTTTATAATTTTCTTCTGTATGCATACTTAGTATTTTAACTTTCTTGCTCCAGGAAACCCCTTCTGTGAGACTTCCACAGAATGCACATGAAAAAGTACCTGAGGAGTTGAGTTTCAGATGGGTGTATCTTTTGTGAAATGAAGTTGAAGACTGGGTTGGAGGGCATATGTTTTTTGCTTATTGAGTCATTACTGTTTGTAAATGTTTTGTAAGTGTCATTTTTGTTGGGGAGGAAAGAATTGGGCTAAAATGTGAAAGAGGAGCGAGTTTATCATTATTATTTCTATTTCGGAGTTGGTTGTTGGTTATAATGTGGTTTAGGTGGGAGGGATCTGGTGCTGTTCCAAAAATATGAGTTATCAATATTGAAGTGAGCTTGTATTGGGAGTATTTTTGTTTCATTGTGCTAATTTTAATTATCTATGGTTGTTAGACAGCCAGTAATTGTTTTGAGGGCATAGTTTTGTGCAGTCTGCAATTTTATGTTTACTTCTCACCAATAGACTGATTAGGCTGGCGAGGCATAGTTCAGGATATTACAGGATTCTTTTCCTAGTGATGGCAGGGTTATGAGGGCATTTAGTTTGTTTATGGCCTTTGATATTGATGTTTGTGGTGTGGTGTACTGTATACCCTGTATGGTTTGTGTTCTGTTAAGTGGAAGTGGGTGATCATTTAGGGTTATGAGAGGGTGTAGTTTGGACTTGTGTCTTTCCAGGGTCAGGAGGTATGTACGTATATAACATCTGTGTGAGATTTTGATGAAAATGATCATAATGTATGAGGAAAATTAGAATTATCATTTGAATATTCTTCACTTGGTGGGGGCAGTTCATCCAGGGTGGGAAATTAGTTATTCTAGTATAAGATCAGGGGGAAGAGGCAGTACTCATACTGGGAAACTTCCCATCCCGAACAGAAGCCCTGCAGGGGGCATGTTTTCCTATTACATTGATAGTACATATGACCTTTCTTTTAGAGTCATGGTTTACAAACACTTGTGGAGCCCAGGTTCATTTCTACTTTTTTTCATTTTTCCTTCACCCCGGATGGATAGCTAAGGGCTATGATACTTATATTGAAAAAAAAAAAGGCATAAATAGTAACTGACTATTTTTTTCTTGCTTAAAAAGGTTAATACACCACATAAGGCAGGTGTCCTCTGTTGTGTGATTGTTACAAAGTTTATCAAGGAGCAGGCAGGTATGTTCCCAATCACTTTATCAACATATTTTACATGATCTATGATTAGGTAGATGTAGTTTGACATTATATTTATGACCATAATATGCATAATTACTTAAGGAAGAATATAAGCGTTGACATTTCTTCAGTATATGCATGGATCATGTTGAGTTGCCTGAGGATTGGCATAATGCATGTACAGTGCCACTGCATAAAGGGAAAGGGGACAAATGCGAGTGTTCAAATTACAGAGATAAGTCTGTTGAGAGTACCTGGTAAGTGGATGGGATAAAGAGGAAGTCATGCACACAGTATTCGACCAGGGAGGAACGATGTGGATTTAGGACTGGCAGAGGATGTGCGAATCAGTTTCTTTGATAAGATGTGTGTGAAAAGTACTTAGAGAAACAAAAGGATTTGTATGTGGCATTTGTAAACCTGGAGAAAGCATGTGATACGATTGATAGAGATACTTTGTGGAAAGTGTTACAAATATATGGTGTGGGAGCAAAGCTATTAGAATCATTAAGGAGATTTTATCAAAAGAATAAGGTTTGTAAGTGAGTAAGTAGAGAGGAGGGTGAGTGGTTCCAGGTGAAGGTGGGTCTGCAGCAGGAAAGTGTGATGTCCCCCAAGGCTGTTTAATTTGATTATGGAGAGGGTGATAAGGGAAGTAAATGCAATTGTCTTGGAGAGAAGGGCAGGTATGGAGCTGTAGTGCATGAAAGTGGGGCCTGGGAGGTGAATCAGTTGTTGTTTGCTGGTGGCAAATTTGAGTGAGAAACTGCAAAAGTGGGTGTCTTATGTTTAGGAGGGAGTTAAGAGTAAACGTAAATGAAAGCAAGGTCATTAGATTAATCAGTGCAGAGAGACAAGTCAAAGGGTTGTGAGTTTGAATGGAGAAAAGTTGGTGCAAATGAGGTGTGTTTTAATACCTGAGAGTGGATATGACAGCAAGTGAAACCTTAGAAGCATAAGTGAGTCGTAGGTTAGGTGAGGGGGCAAAGGTTTTGGGAACATTGAAGAAAGTATGGAAACACAGGACACTATTTGGAATAGCAAAAATGGATATATATGTTTTAAGTAGTCTCCTTGATGTTGTATGGATGTGAGGCATGAGTTATAGATGAGAATGTGAGGAGGAGGGTGGATGTGTTGGAAATGAAATATTTGAGGACTATTGGGTGTAAGGAGGGTTAATGGAGTAAGTAATGATAGGGTAAAGGAGATGTGTGTAAATGGAAATACGAAAGTGTTGCTGAGGGAGCAGAAGTGAGTTTGCTGAAATGGTTTGGCTATATGGAGAGAATGAGTAAGGGTAGACTGACAAAGAAGATATTTGCCTCAAAAGTGGAGAGGATAAGAACAAAGGGAGGACTAAATTGAAGATGGAGATGTTAATAGACTTAACAGGGCTTGTAAAGCAGCAAGCCATGGAAAAGTCTATGGGGCCTGATTGTGGATTAGAGGCTGTGTTTTTGGTGCATTATACAAGATGGTTAAAAAATAGATATTAGTGAATGAAGCCATTTTTTCATCTGTTCCTGGCACTACCTCATTAATGGAAAAATGGCAAAGTACAAAAAAAATCTGGAATTATTTAAGACATTTTGCATGTTTTCCAAGATATTAGATCCACAAAGTAATATAAGATATTTGAAAAGATGTAATCCAATGTATGATGGAATGCATGACCTTCCTTATTGTAGAAAGCTGAAAAATGTTTTCAAATCCAAGTTAAATGTTTCAATCTATTAATTTTTCTAAGAAGCACATAAGGTACACACATTAGGTGGTAGCACTCAGTAGGGATGTTTGGTAGGAGCATCTGAAAATATTGCACTAGAGGTAACCACTGCCAATGGCCTGTTAAGGGTGAGGCACTAAAGGCTAAAAAGTGGTACTGGAGTTTACTAGTTATGGAGACTCTTTTACTTTGGCCACCCCCTTCAGGGAGTTCCTGGAGGGAATAGTCATCAGATATACAGATAGATAGATAGTTCACATGATTCTATAGCTAATGGTCAACTTCGACAAAAAAATAATGTGTATATGCAGTGTTTCATGTTTTCTGAAATCTTGGATGCAATATATCTCCCTTTATCACAAACATGTCATATGACTGGCTGGACCCACGGAGAAGGCAGGATTACCGGTCAAAATGGCCAGGGCACAGAAGAAAGGTGATATTTAAAGATCTTTATTGTGTAATGGAACAAAGAATAGAGAAGACATGTAATAATCATAAGTTTTGTGTAGATTATTATTTGCTGCCACCTCCAGTAATATGGGCCCCTCCAGCCCCCTTTCCTTAGGGGAGAAGCAAATTTCAACCTTTTTCCCAGGACTAACATCAGCTCTTGGAGGTTCAGCATATGACCCCAAACTTATGTTTCTTTTATGATGTATTTAGTTCATGCTTGGGTATGCACTATGTCTACAGATGAACACTGAATAATTGTGTACAAATATACTCACTTCACTGGTATCTATTCACTGTCATTACTTTCCTATCATGTTCAAATTAGCTTTAATAATATCTCAAAGACACAGACCATGGAGATGTTGAATTGCTGGAACAACAGAAGACAACCTGGCCAGACCTCTCCAGTAAACTATAGACCATAGAGCGTAGGATTGCCGCACTTTGCTCTATATTCACACTTGTCTTTTAGAAAAAATAAAAATTTCCCAGGATGAATGAGCAAAATGGGTTTTTGATTTATTTTGATTTCAGGGCTCATAATACACGTATACGAAAAATGCGAAATGTAAAAAAAGAAACATTCATATAAGTGAGTCATTGACTAAATATTAGTAGCTGCATATTTCTATGTACCCAATACTTCTAAAGTTTGGAATAGAGAAAATGAAAAGGCGTTCAGTTACATAGTGACTGGATTGTTAATAATCTCATAATGTACCTGATCACATCATTAAGACAACCATCTGAAACGAGTCCAGACGCTATCAATAACCCCCGGGACGACCTGTGCCATTTATGGCACCCAGAGAATGGGCTGTAGTGATAAAAGTTCATAATATGCTTGATCAAGCGAATCTTTACACACATACTGAATGTAAAGGATTTAGATGAAATAGGCAGAAAAGTTAAAACGTAAAGCGAGATACATGATACGTCAGTAAAGAAAAGATGAATTAGGGATATTTTGGAAATTGATTAGGCAAAGTCTATCATCTTTACAAAAGAGTTCGACCATCATCGGCGTAGGTCAAAGGTGAAATCATTTTTTAGTATCTTAAATTTATGGTTTGTGTCAGGGTGTACCCTAATGTACCATTTCAGTATTACCAATAGTGTAAAGTCCTATATCTGGTGAGAGGGTACGGTGGTCGGTGAAAATGGTTGTCATAGATTGCTAGAACAAACACATGCCAGAACTTTCTTGCTCTTGTATATATGTATATCAAACAAACAGCAGAATACAATTAATCATAAATCAATTCGTTGGTTGTAATGTAGGAATCTGACTAGTCCCAAGACTGGAGTTTTTACGTCGTTCCCAAGAAAACTTGTATGACCTGATCAACTTATGCAGAAATATTTTGCCTTAAATATCTGGTTATCTAATGGTGATACTTGCTGAACCACCTGCTAATCTGTACTGTTATGTATATGTCGATACATTAAACATATTCATCTCTCTTCATAAGATTGGCAACGATGTCGAGGTTCCCTTGTTGTGGATGAAACTCTGTTGAGGAATTTCCGGATATGACTTTCCTCATGGTTCGATTAAAATCCTTGAAATAGTATTTGAAATGGAAAAGAGCAAATCGCAAATAATCGTAAGTACACATTGAACAGCAGATGTTGTACCAAATGTTTACATTACAATTTTAAAGATTTTACATGGCCATTTCCGTTCAATATGGCGGATAGGAGGCTT
>JAUUDZ010011437.1:0-11574 GCA_032361705.1 Panulirus versicolor | reverse complement strand
TCTCTCTCTCTCTCTCTCTCTCTCTCTCTCTCTCTCTCTCTCTCTCTCTCTCTCTCTCTCTCTCTCTCTCTTCAAGAGTCCGGTCTCGAAACACATGAGAAAGGTTGATGAATTTCTTCATTCTTTTTCTTACCCTCTGTTATGTATTCTACCCGAGATGGTCATGTTTGGAGAATGTTGGTCACTCTGAGACAAAAATACAATCCTCTTTAAGTGCGGGGGGGGAGTGAAATAGTTATATAGGCTGATAATGATATAACGTACCTGTATCAGTATCATCTTAAAGAATCCAGTCATTTATAATTTTCTGTAACAAGCTGGGTGCTATGTCAGCCTATGTCTCCTTGTAAGAGGTGAAATCTGTTCCCTTGCTCCCTCAGAGATGACAGTCAGCGTCTGGTCTAGCGTCACTGTACACCTGTCTTCATCATTGTAGAGCCGTTTGATTTGAATTTTCTTAACCATGCTTTTGGCAACTGTCTTCCTGCAGGTGTAATTCTTGTACTTCTCACGCACCTCGAACATGCTCTACTTTAACATTCCTGAAGACGTTGTTTGTCTCTGTCTACTTTCCTTTCTTATCCGTCCTCTTGGCATTTGGAATCATCTTTGGTTCCTTTTTTTTCTTACTCCCTCATGCTCCACATTATCACTCTTCCCAAGTGGAAAATCATCGTAGAAACCCATTCGTACGTAAGAATATTTGATGGTGTATCTGTTCCACTGGTTCTAATGTGTTCTCTGTTTAGTGTAAGACACTGTTTGAAACTCGTAGCGTAATGTTGCGCGCTTCCTCTATGGTGTATCTTAAGCAACTGATTTCCCGAAGATTAGATCACTTCGTTAAGACGGACCTCTACCTCACACAGCAGGGTTGAAATTGTTGCCTCTCACATCTTAGCTGAGCGTTGGTTATTGTCTTGAAGTTGTTGTTCAAGATTGCCCCCACACCGTTTACGATGCTACTGCAACACTGGGACAGACTGGGCCAATCATGTTGTTCCTTTATGACTTTTTCTTTCACACAGTACTATCAATTATATTGTGTTAGTACGTGTCAGAAATAAATTTTTGTCGTGCTCGGTTGGCTATACCTCTTCCTTGTTTGTCCTCGCCGCGTCCCTTCTTGCTGCAGCATATCTTTATTCGATTTTTGTTTGAGCAACATGTACACGATCTGCAGACTCCATGTCTTCACCGACCACCGCCACTTCGTCTATATTTTTTCTGTAATAGATTTTGATATGTTTATCCCAATGTCTGACCATCTTGAACTGCATTAGGCAATTTAATCGAGAAGGAGAACTTCTCGAAAAAAAACTTGGATTCCCTAAATTTTTTCCTCGATTTTTTCAAGGTGTTGTTGCCTTGATCTACCCAATTTTTTTTTCATGAACTCCTGACGTGTCTCCCATAACTTGCAAGTTTATTTACGTTTATGACCGCCGGGATTCTGACATCTTCTGTAGTGAAGGTGAGCTTAAAGATGTGTTCCACCCGTGTGCTGTTGACGGCAAATCTTTCGTAGGCCACACACCCGCGCTGCTCATCCCCTTTCAGTATTGTTTTCCTATCCTATTCCCATCCGTTAAGACGCATTATCCTTCCTTAATTGAATGTGATCTTCGTCCATATCAAAGGTCGTTACAGGTCTACCTTTTGTTCCCTTCTCAGATATTTGTTTGTGTCCAGTTGCTGGCCTCCTCTCCAGCCTGGTATTACTCACTGTAGTTACGTAGTTACGTAGCTGGACGAACACACGGGGGATGACTGTGGACGTCATCAGCACCGTCTGTGGTCTGGAGTTCCGCTCTGGTTGGTTTTGTAAATATGTATTGAAGCTTTTCCGTAAGAGTATGATTTACTCCTTTTTTTTTTTTTACCGTATAAAGAATTACATGGCTTACTTTCATAACGCTTGTTTCTATTTTGCCCAAGTTAGGCCCTTTATATATATAAGAGTTAACGTGGAACATAACCTCCCTCATAACTTGAAGAAAATTCCACATTTGGCCAAGAAATTTAATGTAATTGTTTTTAGTATTTCGCAAACCACCTTTCCACTCGTCCTCATTCCACCCCAATGATTACATTACACTGCAGACGCCACATCTTTTCCAGTGAACACCCTCCCTTCTGGTGGGTCATTTAGTGAGTATTGTTGAGTCTGACCCATTTTGGGTAATGATATATAATGTCTGGACTGAGAGAGAGGGGTCAAGAAACACGGGGAACAACATAGTGTTTTACATAAGTGTGATTATTGTGTGTTACTGGGAGAGAGTTTAACACTCGTGCTGCTTCGTCTATTACCCTTGTATATATGTACACACACACACACACACACACACACACACACACACACACACGCTAGCCTAAGCCAGGCACTCATTTAACGACCAGCCCCGAGGGCAGGATGAACACCTGGGTTGGGTGTGGGCCAACTGTCGTGCCCAGGATTAGAATCCACGCAGATCCAACCCCGGACGAGTCCATGATTATTGAAGGTCATTAACGCGAACCACTACACCACGGAGGCCCGTGGTGTGTGTGTGTGTGTGTATGTGAGGTTATAAGGACCCCTTCCAACCCTTCATTTCCAATACTCCTGTTATAGATACACACACGTATTATCCCGTCTGTTGAATACCTGAGTTACCTTTCCCTAATCCTACACCTGGATGCTTCGCATAACCTTTCCCTCGTTTTCTTCCCGTTTTCTAAGCACTACCACGGCACATCCCGCTTGTACTGTACGCTCTCCTCATTCTCCATGTGTTGAGGCGTCTCCTCCGTCACACGTCTTCAGCCAGCACACCAGGTTTCCCAGTCTGGACACATTGTTCTGGCCTTACCGTAGTAACCCCGCTGTTCTCCTCACTTGCTCTCGAACGTCCGCCAGGATTGTTTGCAGTGACTGTCTCAAATGTCTTATGTTGCTGCTGTTGTTTTTTGTTGTTGTTTTTGTTGTTGTTGTTGTTCGTTCAGATTTGATACTATGGCCATCATTGTTTATGTCTTCCGGAGGGAGAAGTATTGTTCTTGCTAAGTTTCTTCTCCCTCCTCCTTCTCCCTCCTCATTCTCCCTCTCCTCCGTCTACTTTTCTTCTTCTGTTTCTTTTTCTTCTTTTGCCAACAGTGAAGGTTTTGCGCCACAATCCTTCAGTTTACGACCATCTGAGGTGACAGTAAGGGAGGCATGTACGTACCTTGCTTCAGATCATCCTGAGATTTTTCTTTATTCCTTTTTTTCTTTAGGTCTTTCACTGGATTACGTGGGCTCAGAGCTCAGTCAGCCCTGGAAGGTATATAAATTTTTCTTCATTAGGAAGAGGTTGCAAAATTTCAGGTCGTCTGCCACATATCGCTAAAGGGAGAGATTTTATCCATTTTTCTCTTTAACTTGATTGCCGTTTTCTGTTTTCAGAGGAGGTCGCTTGGCTGGAGAACATCTGGTTGCTCTTCATCCGTCGTGCCACAGGTGTCAAGGACGTAGTTTCCTGGACTCGAAACCTCCTTGCATGTCAGTGTGGCTCTCACGCAATTAAGGCCAAATTGACATCTCTCATGCTCGCAATTAACGAATTAAGATGTTAAAGATAGAAGAATAAAAGTTAGATGAGAAAAAGAATGAGATCTTCTCTCAGCATATACAGAAGGGGGGGGTGGGGTGTGGACGAGGGAAAGAACGGAATGTAGGCGAGAGAGAGAGAGTAGTTCTTCCACTGTGTGACTGTGGGTAAATGACTGACATGCTTATCCAGTAATTCCATAATAGCTGAACGTAATCACATAATGACCAGGGAGAGATTATCCCGTTGTTACAAGGTGACGTGCAGCGAGGCAAGTTGATCATCCCCTCACTCCACCACCACCACCACCACCTTATGCTCATCCTTCCTCAGTGTCGTGTCGGTGTGTGGCAATAGCTAATTGGTGGTGTGTGATGAGCCAGTCCTCGTGAGTGGCCTCAAGGCTGGCCTCCAGTCGTTGTGTCCGGAAGCAGCAGCAGCAGATAACGACCTCAAGTCGACCTCGTCACGTTGACACTAGGAGAACACAAAAGCGTCCAGCCTCACACAGTTCGCCCTTCACTCCACTGTCCCAGGAAGTTCCCTCGGTGTCCACCTTCTGGACTTCTGTTCGATGTTGGCATCTCCCATGTTGTGTTTCCGTCTTAACTTGCCTAGCGGCCGTGCCCCAGGCAGAATCCAGTCTCAAGACGCTCTTGGTTAACTTGTTACCTTGAGAGTTTTCATGTGTCTACTCCATATCAACTGTTGTCCTTCAGCAAATGGAAATAGGAGTTCCACTCGTAGTTCGCTCGTAATTCTTTCCTTCCGTTGTGGGTCTGACATTCCTTTTAGAGTAGAGATTGTGATATGTTTATCAATTTTCGTATTTCTTTCACACACGGACATGAATCGTAGAACTTAAGTTCATGGATGAAAAATCAACCTCGTGGAAAAAGATATGAAGATTCTCAGATTGATACTTGGAGTTATACGACTTTTCCAGCCTTCCATGACTGGCTACAGAAGTATTAGATCTTATCTAAAGATTTTGATTCTACTCCTTAGCTCAGATTGTGCTCCGTTCTGTTTATTATTGTTGCTTCCTGTTGTCCTGAGCTTCTGGACGGTTCCAGCTCATGGTCGATAAGAATAAGGTTAAGAGTTTTTCCAGAGGACTGTAATCTCATATTTACCTTTGCTCATTTTGATTCCAGAGACCTCCAATGTTTTCTTCCTTGTCGTGATTGCTCATTGGAATTCTTTCCCAGACTGTGTCAGCATAGTACAATGGTTCCATCATCTGCATAAACAAATGTTATCTCTGTCTCTTAAGAAGCCTATCTCCATTCATGTATACTTTGAACATCCAAACAGGAGTGGTGATAGTATACGCCCCTTTCAGTAACTCTGGGTGTAGACTCCCACTAAATTTGCTCGCTAGTTGCCAGACGCACTATATCGTGGTAACGTAGGCGCAGCTTGAACATGATGAGATTTAGTACCAGCTACGAATGAAGGTCTCATTGATAATGTCATGATAGGAGAAACGTTTAGGGACGAGAGATCATAAACAACTTACTTTTAAAGTAGTTTTTAATGTTAATTGTGATGCTCGCCGACGTGTCACTCCTGAAAAGAAAAAAAAAATTGCACGATTTTTTCCTTCTCGTAATTTAATGTTTGCAGTACTCATGAAAGAGCAAGATGGAGTGATGCTGTAAATGAAAACGATGTGGACTTACCTTAGAAACGTTTTGATAAGACATTCAACGTAGTGGAGGGAGCATGTGTGCCAATGTGTTACAAACACATCTTTCCTGAATCCAAAATGGAGGAACAGTAACATAAAAACTGTTTATTGTCCAAGAAAATAGCACACACGAAGCTCAAGGCGAGAAACAACCAGTACGATGGAATAGATTACGTAAATTGGTTTTACAAGAAAATCTTTGAGGCAAGCGACACTATTGGAGATGTTATTGCAGAAAATAACAAGAGAAAACCAAACGAGTAATATAGTTATGTTAAAAAGTTGAAGAGTCTTCCTAGTCTTTTGGTCCTTTGCTCTTCAAAAACCGCGACGTGACACAGTAATAATAAGCCGAGGCTTAGAAAACGGCGACGTGGTTCAAGAGCATGAAGCCAAGGCTTAGAAAACGGCGACGTGGATCAAGAGCACGATGATAATCATACTGAGGTCGTCTTTCACTGTACCTCGTCCTTATTACTTTACGTGTGCTTGGGTTGAATTTCATCATCCATATATCAGAACAACTCTGGGGTCTGCTTAGGTCTCCTTGTAAGGTAATGCAATCCTCCCCGTTTTCATTTTCCTCATGACCTTTGCATCATCTGCAAGAAGAGTAATGGTCCCAGAACAGGTCCCTGTGGCACTCCGCTGGTCACCTCTACTCATTTGGAGAAGGCTCCTCCGACATGCGTCCTCTGTTCCCTTCCATTGTACAATGGGAGGGTAGAGAAAGTCGACAGGGTGGAGATTAGAGAAAGTAAGGAGGCTTAAAGGATAGAGAAAGTCAGCAGGGACTGAAGGAAAGTTAAAATCGGGAGTTACTGAAGGGTGGAAAAACCTGCGGTGCTGTTCATGAATTACCTATGGCAATTTTCCTGATATTTCACCCTTCCTCCTCCACGTTCACAGTTTGCTCACCCATTTACTCCCCACAACCTGTGAATGTTCACATTAAAGAAAATATCACTGAAAGTTTTGTATAACATTTTTGCATAACATTCATTTGCTTATGATTTTGAATTAATTGACATACCTACGTCTACCCCCTTAAGAACACCTCGTCACATGTAGACACATCACACACTCGCCCTACAGGAGCTGAGCCACGTGGGAGTACGGTAGTGGACGTAGTCCCATCTGTCCAAAAGAGTTGTAAACGATAGACATATAACTTGGCTGCCTCATTTCCATACCTTTGACTGGAGCGGATCTCATTACCCGCCTGTCTCAAGAGGGGATGGAGCCAGACGTTGCATTTTAAGATACTCCTCATTAATCTCATTAGTTCGGCATCATCTTCAAACATATTCAGGCTCAGTTCAAGTCATACTGTCTCGCTCCAGGAATTTGTCAGCTTCTCCTTTGATCTGTCTAGTACTTCTGCACAGTTTGTTGGAGAACAGCGTGTGCGATGCCTTTAGGACTAGTTTCTTTTTACGGACATAGATCCCTTGTGAACCTGATTGTGTATCTTCAGATGCCTGACAGTGTCGGCGCTTCCCCGTGGTCTCAGCCACCCTGTGTACATGATGAATATAACATGTCCTCAACTCTGAACACATCGAGGACCCTATCATTCCGTTCCAAAGACATGGTCTTACCTATTTCAATGACCTTTCCCACTGAGTCCTTCAGTCCGATTGTCTATTCCTTATATTACATTTTCTTCGTGGTGTGTTTATGTAACAGGTGAGGATTTTCATTTGTCATGTCTGTATTTTCCCTCCCTCATAACTTTTCTGTTGTTTGTTCCTCATTGTACTGTATGAGTTCCTTGCTCTCGCCCACTTGTCAGATGTTGTCAGGTTGGCCGTACTTTTACATTATCTTCTCCCTAACACGTCTCTATTTTTAGGGGGTCTTTTGCTGCTTGTTGGACCTTGACTATTCCTCTTTCCCCTTCTTTTCTCCCTCCTCCTCCTCCTCCTCCCACTATTGCACGACTGTTGCCCAGCTACTGACTTCTCTCTCAGTGTGCTCACAGAGCCTCTCGTATCACTGTTCCCGACACTACCTGTGATACTCCATGACCCATCTTATGTTCCTGGACACAGTGTCTTCCATATTCACCTGTTTGCATTGCACGGGGACCAAGCTTTACACTCGTGGTGCCTCATCTCATGAACGTTCCCTCCAGTGATACAACTAAGATTTATGTATGTTGTCTGCATTATCCATATCCCCAGTCATCTTATTCCATTCATCCACAACTCATACTATAAATGTCTGTCACAGGCCATCTCGAGTCTTGCGGCGCTTCGTCATCGATGTTTTAAAGATAAAGGTTGTGTGATCAGGTCATTACCTCATTCTTCTCTCTTCCATGGTCCTTATGACTCGCCCTTTTAATTCTCAAGTGTGTGTGTGTGTGTGTGTGTGTGTGTGTGTGTGTGTGTGTGTGTGTGTTTGTCAGTCCATTTACCCAACACACGTACACACGAACTGCTCCCCCACGGCACATCTGCCCGGCGAGCCAGACTCTGTGTTGCACCAGCGATCATCTTCCTCCTTATGTGGTCAATGAAATCACTCAGGTTGATTTTTTGTAGTTTTTTAAACATATTCTGGAAATACTAGTTCCATCTTCTCCTACTCCTTCTGATGTGTTAGCGAATGTCTTTCCTTGATTTTTTAACGTCTTACAAACCATAAGAGGAATGTCTTTGGTGAGATGTGAACCCAAAGACGTCACGAATCGTCTTTCGAGATATGTTCCTTGATCTCCTTAGAGTCGGCGGTGTCGAGTTCTCTTGCATTCAGATACTATAGTAAGTTACTTAAGACTAGACGAACTCCAGATGTATAGCCATACGTATATATGTATAACCATATGTATATATGTATAGCCATACGTATATAGGTATAACCAGACGTATATATGCTATTTCTTTAAATCAAGGAAAGGGGCGCCACTTTATAGATTTGATATCGTAGTTTATCATTATGGATTCTATGTTGCTATTGTAATGAATGATATAAGAGTATGGGAATTTTGCTTTGCTACTCTTAAAAATTATCAATCGATATTCTTGAAATGGTTATGGAAGGTCTTGGAGGTAAGAGGAAATGGGGTGTTAAATGATGATAACATATAAGTGTATGATGTGGAAAGTTAAGAATATGTTCTTTTTAAGAGTTAAAGAGCGCAGTTGTGAAGAAGTTCTCCTATTATCACGTATTTCTACGTTATATGTGTACGTATTTCCCTACATTTTGTGATTAACCTGCCCGTATTACCGTTGTTCCTAGTTGACGGTATCTGAATAAGGAACGATAGGAAAAACGTTCGTATAGATGGTGGAACGTGCTCACAAGGTGTTGAAATAAGTACAGTTTGAATTTGAATGTTTTTAAGATAGTATCAGATTTTCTTACGATTTTCGCTTTTGATCATGAGTATAGATGGAGCAGCGCTAGTGTTACATAATATGTAACCCACGATCCAAACCTACTTTGGGGTTATTAGGCTAATTGTAGGGGGAGGGTATGGGAAATTTGTCATAGATTGATATCGAATTTTTTAAGTGAAATTGGAAGTCATGAATGAATAATAGCGTCTTTTCCGGCTTCTCAGCACTGCTGTACTGTGTGAAGGGTGCGGATTTCACCAGCTTGGGACTTTGAGTGCATCATCTTGACCATGAAACGGATGCACAACCTTCAGTCACGGTTGATTAGTTGATGCCATTTTCTGATGTCAGTTTGTACGTGTGTGTGGGTTGGAGGAGCTCTGCCTGAAATCCCACAGCCTCTATGAACTCGACACCTTGTAAGGAATCAGTTGGTAGGAATTTCGGTATATTGTGTCATCTCCGACACTGGCTTCTGTTGCCTTGACAATTACGCAGAGTTGGACGACGAAAAGTCTATGGTAGGTCTTGTTAGGCCTGCCAGTGAGGGGGTCACGTCCTGGGACGAGGACACCCCCCTGGGAGTAATTTGACCCGAGCTGCCAGTTTTCCCCAGGACGGGACAGAGGTAATGAGCTTGACCTTCCCCCTCACGGCTTGGCTGACGTCACACTGACGTCACACAGGTCACGCAGCGTGGATGTGTGATCGGATCCAGCCCATCGCCTTCGACTTTGAAGCTCCTCCTCCTTCTGGTCTCGACTAATCATCGTTCTCCCTCGTCGCCAGCCACTCAGCGGTCGTGTTCCTGTCTCCTCAGCTCTTCCAATCATTACGAAGCTGTATCACTCCCAAGGCCACCCCCTTGTATACTTCTTCACCACCGAAGGCAAACCAGTCAAGCAGTACTTAGCCTAAGACATACAAGGATCGACTTGATGTCTCCTGCCGTGACTGATTCACGGTGACCTTTTGGTTCCTACACCGTCAGTAGCGGTCCTCCAAGTGACTCCTGAATCTTCACCCTTCCCGCATAATCCTGCACCTCTAGTACCACCGTGTTCTGTGAACCACATCACCCAGTAAAGGAACACACCTATTGTTGTTACAAGTGTTTCCGTACCCATCTTGTCGTTACAGGTGTTTCCATACCCATCTTGTGTTGTTGTTACAGGTGTTTCCGTACCCATCTTGTGTTGTTGTTACTCGTATTTCCGTATCAGTCTCTCACATTCCCAATATTACCGATCCTAAGGAAGTAAGACCGCGAAATAACCTGGGTAGAAAGCGATGAACAGCCAGTCTCCGTCGACGTGCTGGCGGAGGACGGCCTCTGTAGGAGAGTAAGAGACGTATATGGAGATTTATGGGTGCACCTGGTGCTTTGGAGATTTCATTCTTAATCGTGGCGAATGAGTTGTCTGTTTCCAGATTGCTCTTGAGGGAGACTTGAGAATTCATCTTGGTACGCTTGAAGAGGATGAGGATGTTGGTACAGCTGACGATTCTCAGGAACTCACGTGAATTCCATGTTGACTTTGAACGAGGAAAATCTTATAATGGCGTCGATGTTCTGATCTCCCATAGGAGCGGATGCCCTCCACAGACACCTGACGGCCGAGACACGCTGGCAAGACGACACCCAACAATACCTCAACAGTTGCTCCTTCCTGTTTATTTTACTATCAAGTCCCCAGAATGTTTCCACGTGATGTCTGGAGACATGGCTGGCGTCACCAGCTGACACTATCTGGGACGAGATATCCGCATCTCACACTGTTCTTGTATGGCCTGTCTTACCACTACATGAACTCCATGATATTTTTTTATATTTAGGCTCCAGTCATGGACAAAAGTCTACATCAAGGCCGGGCCTTAGTTGAAAGGTAGAGAGGTAAATGAAAGGGAAAAATTATAGACATGGGGAAAGTATTTACGAATTTTGGTGGAAGCGAAAAACGTGTATTTTAGAATGTGAAAGGTCATGGTTATTGGGAAAGACAGGAGAAAGTAGAGAGTTCCAAAGCTTCGAGATGCAGGGAAAGAAACAGTTATCATAACGGCCCACACAATAATCATGTGACGCAGCAGCTTTCTGAGTATTGTGTGGCCTAGCTAGTGGTGGGGGGCACACAAGCAGCCAACTCTCGGGAGCCAAAACCAAAGTAATACCTATAGAAGAGGGAAAGTGAACCAACAATATGGCGTAGGGCAAGCGGGCCAAATTATGAAGCTAGCCTGGGAGAAATCATATGTCGGGACACTTTCAGCTCAACTGTCTAGTAAGAATGCGAAGCTAGAACCACCCTAGATATGAGGGCAGTACTCCATGCAGGGACGGCTCAATCCTTTGTACTCACGGAGCAACTGTTCTTAAAAGAAATTCCCACATCTAAACAGGACTGCCAGTTTCTTAGAAGCAGACTTAGCTCATTCCGTAATGTGGGGTTTTCAAGATAGATATAGTGAATATTACAGTAATACAAAGTATGTTCATTAAGTCAAGATATGAATTACAGAACCATCGAGGGAGAGAGGAAGGTTGTGAGGAAAATTCGATAGATAGATGGGCAGCAACTGGGTCTTGCAGACATTAAACTTAAGTAGATGTACCTTTGCAAATCTTCGTAGGTAATGAGAAACAATTTCTCGATTGTCATATTTTACGGTGTTGCTGTCATACGATAGTCTGTTGAGTTGATGTGTCATAGAGCAGTCTCCAGTGCTAGTGTCATATGACAGTGTACAGTTTTAGTGTCTTAGGATAGTGTTCATGTCATATGCCAGCCTAGTTCTAGCACCACTTGGCTAACTATAGTCTTAGTATCACATACTTGAAGGTTTCACAAGCAACATCTTGAATCATGTAGCTGTCGTCCATGTTTTCAGTATTAGTCACTACCCAGTAGATAGCTGTAGAGAATCTTGGGGATTAGATGATCACTGTCCGCTCATATAT
>JAUUDZ010011427.1:0-11574 GCA_032361705.1 Panulirus versicolor | reverse complement strand
TGTATACTTCTTTATATAATTCGTTAATCTTTACTGTTCTTACGTTATGAGAATGAACAGTTAACAGACAGCCGTGTGCGTTTTCTTTCTCCGAGAAGAATAAACATCTTTGGACAGATGCCAGATCACCGACCAGTTAAATCATCCTCGGATACTTGAGAACTAATATTGTGGTACATGGGTGATTATGGTACCTGTGTAGAAGGATAATGGGTTAGTTAACGTTTGATGTGTTTTCACACCCCAGTAGCTTTGAGTAAGGAGGTTGGAGCCCACTAGGCTAGGGAGGCTGGAGTGGGGTGAAACTTTTGACCAACGTCGAGACTTTCTTTTTTGTGGACCTTATCAAAGCCCAACTGACGAAAACATCTCAAGCCTCTCAACAAAACCGAACTAAACTTATCGGTGTCTTCACGTCAGTTAATGCGGGCTCTGTTGCCTAGCCCAACAACCTTCCCTAACGTAAACCTAATCCAATTTCAGTTTACGAAAGTAATCTAAGTAGGTTTCGATATACCTTTACGATGTCCTCGGCTCCTTGAAAGTGATAACGCCCAGATGCTTTGTTGTGAAATAAGATCATGCCTGCAGCCAAAGCTGGTTACTTACACATCAGAGTATTGATAAACCGTGATCACTGGTCATCTACCAGCGCTATGAACAAACCAGAAATCTTAAAATGCAATTTACCTCTCCCTATTCTCCCCCATCATCGTTACGTCTTTTGTTGCAAAACGCTAAAGATACTGTTGACAACGGCAACAGTTGGCTTGGAAGTTCTCCTCGTCCAGCTCTGGATGAGGTGCTACGACACTGTACGTTGATAACTGGTAATTTTTTTCGAAATTCAATGCAACCGTAACTTTCCTAAAATTGATGCATTACCCTTTTTTTTAGATACGAATTACAAAGTCAGTTTCTACCATATTTATACACTGTCATCATAATTTTTCCCCACCAACAATCATCCTGCTACACGGCCACAGCTCGACTGTTTATGGCAACGTTATCACCTGACTAATAACGCGCTCCGCGAGCAATAGCAGGACATACGTGAAGCGGGATTCTGAGTTTTACAATTAAACTATTTAGATTATTAGTTGCAACAGACGTTAGCTGGTGATGAACAAATATCATATTTCATCACTAGAATGCAATTATGCATCGAATGACCCCCAGAAAAATGCAATAATGAACTGGGTTCGTAGCCCATCCATCAATCAACTATTTCTGAAATAGGCTACCAGAGAGTTTGTACTACTTTATAATCACTATGAAATATGTACAGACACATCAGGTCTCCTGTACACAGGCCGTACGGTGTGGTGATTCCTGAGAGAAGATCCAACTACGCCTCGTGCAAAATAAAGCCCTATTGGATTACGTGTAAGACAAGGATAATGATTTACTTTATAGCGACGAAAATGTTCAACACTTGAGCTTAAAGCTGTGCGTGATTACCCATTATGATTATCATTTGCGTATTACGAGTGGAGTTTTACACTCAAGAGCCGCCCCGTCTCGTAGCCTTCTTGTATGTGTGATATACTTGAAGTTCTTAAGAAAGGGTTGACAGTGTTGCTGTTTGGTTCGTCAGTAACGAGAGGAGTGGCGGAATGCCTGTATATTGCAATCATATAAACGCAAGGAGGACACAAGTAAATACTCGAATGCCTCAAGTCATTTGAGAATAACTGGTAAGTTGTAAGGGAAAATGGTGATTGAGAGGGTGGTGAAGGCATGCAAAGAACAGCAGACTGGGTAGGAACAAGGTGGCATTAGAAGTGATGGAGTGCAGGATGTGTGGACCAAGTGCCTCCTTTGAGGAACTTGTGTGAGAAACGGAAAGAGAGGGATTTGTGTGTGGTATTCAGGGATGTGGGTGAACGAGCTGACAGGTAATTTGTGGAAGCTGCTAACGTACATGTGGAGTGTGAGGAAAGCTAGAAGCAGCGACAACTTTTTTTTTCGAGGGAGTATGGCATGTATGGGAACAGGTACGGAGGGTGAGTGGTTCCAGATGAAGGTGGGTCTGCGTCCGCGGTATTTGGTATCACCATGTCTGCTAAATCTCTCTATGAATGGGGGGGTGAGAGATGATAATGCAACATCTTTTACAATATGTGAGTTAGTCGCTCTTCTTTTTTGCGCTGGAGGCTCCAGTCACGAACTTAAGTCGACATAAGCGCCGGGCCTCAGCTGAAGTCTGGAGAGGTTAATGAAAGAGGATAGAAAAGAGAAATGGGAGATTATTAACGAATTCTGAAAGTGAAAAATCTGTCTTTTAAGAAGTGCCAGATCATAGTTAATGAGAGAGACATGAGAGGGTAGAGAGTTCCAAAGCTTCGAGGTGTTGGGAAAGACACAGCTATGTACGTCGACTTCCAGACACCCTTTGATACTGTTCCCCACAAGAGACTGGCGATGAATCCCGATTCCCAAGGAGGGTTCAGAGGAGGGCTGCTTAATTGGATTGATAGCTGTCGAACGGCGAGGGAGCAGAGAGCACATGTAAAGGGATCCTTTCCGAGGTGGTCGAAGGTAATAAACGGCTTCCCTCAGTGATCACTCTTCAGATCAGAACCATCTTTCTATGATCCTGTAAGACGTATGAAGTCGAATCCTCCCTGGTAATGAATCCTAGTGTCAAAATCATGGGAAGCTCAGAACAATAAGGAGTGCGATATACAAACTGATTATGCTGGAAGGGGAAGGAACAGACTAAACTACGAGAACTTTTAAGGAAATAAGTTACAAGACCAGAGCAGAGTGGCATTATTAACCTTGAAGTTAATGCGATGCCAGACATATGAACGGATGATGATATGAGTGTCGTAGCGGAGGTTAACTACTGTTTCAATACGGTCATCAAATCCTCTGAAACTGATATGATGGAGAGAAACATAACGTATATACGACCAAAGGTGTCATACGCTTCGTCAGTGTGGCCACTTCACCTAAGGAAACACAAGAACCTGCTACAGATCCTCAGGAGAAATGCTTTGAGAACGTTACCAAAATCGTCTGAAATGAGGAGAGGAGAGGAGGAGGAGGGACGTCCCCGTCTTGGCCGAAGTCATAACCACAGGTAGGTTCCTGTGGGGAGAAGACGTTATTAATGTAGACCAGCTGTTTGAAGTGAGAGGGTAATCTGAGCACGAGGACGTAAGACGAAGCGAAGCACGGGAGAGAAAAAAAAAAAAGAAGCCTCAGGAAGGACGTGGGAGTCTCTCTCTTCAACAACACATTTGTGGACATGGGGAACGAAGTAAAGACAAAGATGTTGTCAATGTTAAGAGATTCAGAAGGATGCATAAAAGATGAAAATTTAGGAGAATGGACTCAAAGATCAAATTCCCCTTCCATATCGAGAGATTCGTAAAACAAAATAGTAATTAAATACAGTCGTACACAAGTTTAAGCACAAATATCTGGACGCTTACACACGCTGTCGTATGCTCAGTAGGTCGGATGTATCCATAAAACAAAACATGTGCGAACCCCATACAAACACGAAATGACACGGACGTAGAAACACATACGCGATCACGCAGGAAAGTTTCAGAATCATGGAAAAAAAAATTGAATCTATTTAGCTGTACACATATAGAGGAAGTTTTACAACTGTGTTCTCATACTCTGACTTCTCTTCTTTGTCGTACTTTATCAGAGATATGATCTCTGCATTACATTGTTTTCTGTTTCTCGCCGTAACTTCTTACATTCATTCATTACTCCATTACTGCAGCGCAGCAGTAATTCGTGTATCTTAGAAATCTTCTCTTGCGCCGTCTTCTGTGTTCTTTAGCCGATGGGTTCCTCCCTGTCTAAGGAATTGTTCAGTTAGAGTGCTCTGAAGCAGTACTATACATACGTTTTAGACGATAAGTATTTCGCTTCAAATCCACGACTGACATGATTTACGCCTCCTTAGCTACATGAAGTTTAATATTTTTCCATCTTTCATATGCCCGTATTTCTACCTCTTCCACTACCATAAACAGCTTCGAAGGGACCTAATGATCTGCTGCTGTTTGAATTCCTTCGTATTCCTTCGTAATATTGGTAATGTCAGACTGACTAAGGACTTATCATCTAACTTTCCATCTCCATTCTAATACGGGCAAGTCTATGGATCCTCACGTAGGGGGGGTAGTGGCAGGCAGTCATCGACCAGGGAAACTCTACCGCCCGGGTATGCAGAGGGTTAGGGATGGTGTCGCAGCAAGCCAGCACCGTGCTTTGTGTCACGTTCTCCTCCCTGACCCAGATATGGACATACCTGTCTCTTCTCCTCGCCTCACCAATCCATGGATCACACCCTCACCATCTCAAACATAACACTTGACAACACGTAACTCGTATCAACTCTTTACTCTCTAGTTTTTCCTACGTTTATGCAACACTATACACCTATATCAGGGTTCTCCTGTGCTGAATCGAAATGGCACCATTGGTCGAGGAGAACCAACGAACAAAGCGAATGAGAGCTGATCTATTTTTCAAGACGCAGCTCCTCAACCTTGCGCTTTCTCAATTCATTTCTGCAACATTCGCAGCCTAACCTTCCTTCTGCAGAACACCATTTCTCTACATCTTCCCCTTATCTTCTTCCTCTATCTGATATCCGGCTGTTCAAGCCGCTTCTATATACTATCAATACAGAGCTGTAATATTCCCGGTATCTTACACGCCACACTTATCAGAGAGGTTTGTCTGTACCTCAGCGCATCTTGCTGATCTCTTTTCTTGAGAATGTGTACAACAATTGCTCTTTTTCGTTCCCTTGTCAGTTTACCTTCCTTCAGCGACATCTTCAACATTTCAAGCATGTAGGGAGAAGAGTCATTAAGTCCATGAGGTTTATGTGTGTTTAAGGCCCTTTCGTAGTCTGGAAATTCCTTTTGTATAACTTTCAATGCTTCCCAAGACCTCCTCAATATTCCATCTAACTAGTGTTGGGACCATATTGTGTCACTCATTGTGAAAACATTGTTCAACTTGTCATTCAGCTCCTGTCATTTCATCGCCATCATCGACAACGCTTTACTTACATCACAGTTATTCGTAGTATCTCCTTGTTTTTATCATCTTACGTTTTGACGAACAATGAATTTCAGTATATTTCACGGGGCACTTTTCATCATTATGTTGGCTTGAGCCCACGATCCCCTTCACATCTAGGGCTCTTAATGCATCTTATTTTGCCGCAGTGAAAAGATATGTTTAAAAAGTGCTGCATGCAGTGGCCTCGCTGGGATCTCCTCCCATCCCTTACTTATAAGATTGGTCTAAAGAAGCTGCGGTCCGTCGGAATCCTTCCTAAAAGCTGAGAGTGGCTTGTGTGCTCCCCTCCGCTGCAGATGGTGTGTGTTTGCCTGCGATTACTATTTGTGATTGCTATTTGTGTGTTTGGGGGAAGAGTGTTTTACGCTCGTGTTGCACCGCCTCTTAACCTGGTGTATATGTACCGTGTCTTTACTCTTAAGTATATCTACACAAACAAACAAACATATATCCTATCTAGGCTCTGTGTGTGTGTGTTCCTATGTCACTTCAGAGATACCTTCCCCAAAAGGATCTCCCCTTGTTGTATCTCCCATAGGTAATAGCGGAGTAATATCTACGGAAGAGGAAAGAGACCCCCAAACTGTGGGTTAACTTCTGAGGTTGATAAGCCACACCGATTTAGATTAGACTCTCCCGAGCCAGTATGTAGAGTTAGATTCACCCTTGAACGTGGGAGCAGTAATCCACAATAAATCATATATTCTACATCATAAAATTATTACTAAGAAAACGTAGTTTCTCTGAAAGCACACAAACGCATTTGTGTAATGGTGCATCTGAAAGACTGACTACACGTTACAGTGATTTAACAACAAGTTCAAGTTATTAGTTGTGAAAATATGCAACGTTGATCAAGAAAATGTAGCGGATTAGGAAAAAAAAAAAAAAGAGAAGGAAAGCAGACACACCATTAGCGCAAATTGAGTTAATTTTTTAAAAAGTGTTTTTGACTTGAGGAAGCAGGTTTCCGATTGTACTCAGAGACAATGTAGGAAGGGGCATGGGATTAGTAAGGGGTGCATCAGCAGGTGAAGATCTGTCAGAGTCGTCCATCAATGGTATGGTTTGTGGTGACATCAAAATCTTCACACGTCCCACAACATGACACGAAAATCACATCTGACTGACGTCTCTTTGAACACCATACCTTACCAGGTTGACCCCAGCTCTGCCGCCAGCTCTGGCCACACTACCAGAGCTCTTACCCCACTACCAGAGGCTGCCGCCAGCAGTGACCCCGTAACCAGTATCACCAGAAGTCATCGCCCCTTCGCTTCCCTGAATACTGTCTGGACTCTAAGATGAACGGTCCACTTTATTTCTTCCTTTCCTCCCAGATAATACATATATTTCAACGGTAAGCCGGTGACTAACCCAAGGATTTCGTTTGGAAATAAGCGAGTTCAATGTCCATGAGAATATACCGTGATATAATATATCAGTTCATTTGACCTCGGACAAAGCCATAAACTACTAATGTGCTATACTCAAAATTGGTACGAGATTTCTGTCCCCCACTTAAATATTGACACGAAGAAAAAAGGTTTGAAGGGACGAACGAGAGGAGTCTGTATCAGTCGAGTCTTTAATCCTAAGAAAGTATCCGATGCCATTCAAACCACCAATTTGTCCACGCAAATAATCTACAGCTTCAGCCATTTATTTACAGGATTGGTATCCAGTGTCAAGGTGGTCACGACAAATCACCACATTCAAACCATGCGAACTAACAAGAAAATTTGCAATGAAAACAGAGCCAGGCTTCTTTAAGAGTTTGTATAACTGCTATTTCTCAAACTAAGACACTTTAGTTGTCGTAAAGAAACCAGATAGGAACAAGTGCTCCATGCCAGAGTGAAGAACACCACTCGCAAAAAAAACAAAATGGTATCGTACAATCTAGCCTTGCAAATCTTTCGGGTTCCACCTAGTCACTTCTACCACAGTACACATCACTGACCTTGAACATCCAAAGACCACGGGTACTGATGACGGCAGATGTACCGCTGGCAGAGACGATGGTTGGTTGATCAATGCGCAGTGATAATCGAGAGTGAAACGCCATGGCCTCCCAGTACAGACGACGATACCCTTGTGTGGTGGGACGAGAGGGACTGAAGATGGAACAACAACACATCCAGCCACCTGGTAATGATAATCAGAATCACACGTTAGAAAGTTGGAATATTTTCACGAGTTTTTGAGAGACGTAACTGCACATTGTTATCTTGCAGCAGAAAAAAAAATGCAATATGAAATGCTATTTCTTTCATCTATTTCGAGATTAATAGACATGACTTATCAGCTGTGTTGATAACGACAGCAGGAATACTCTCCATAGGAAATGATCCCGTCAATGCGGAAGTGGTACTGACCACAAACATCTTTTCATGGAAGGGTAACAAGCGTCCTCTGTGTATAAACTGTCAATATAGCAACACTGTCCTACCTCTCAAATACTAAACTACACGGAAGGGATGTACAATATCAGTCTGTTTATACTGGCTCGCGGTAGCTACGCTAATTCCAAAGTTATAATGACTACATGTTGTATAATAGCTAAGCTAAGTTAATTCAAAAGTTATGACAATACACTATATATATATATATATATATATATATATATATATATATATCTTTTTCCTTAAAGGACAGTTACTAATATCAACATTTTACCCATCTAACGCCCATAAATATTTACGTGGACAAGAAACTACAACTCCAAGAGATAAGCATCACGCTGTCTGAAGTACAATTCAGATTTCATTAACATTTTCGTCACATTAAGCATGAATGGTTGTGTTTACACCCGGAGCCACGGTAACCTTACCAACCCCTCAACTGCAGGCGGACGCTCTCCGTCAGCGTGCTTGTATGCAAATGAGTTATGTCATGTGGTGACGCACGCTCCTTCATATCATAGCAACAGAATATTTGCTATAAATCTCTAAGAAGTCTTCCTTGTAACCCTTCCTCGAAAATCTGAAGAAAAGTTTACCTCACTAACAGCTTAGGATACACGCTAAATAAAACGTTCAGCCCAAAGTTAGTAAGAGAAATACTCTCACTGGCATGGAAGATGACCTGATCGCTATCAATTTAAGTAATTATGGAAAACTACGAGGCAATAGGAAGAGTATGCGCACCAGGACCAGCCGCTCGACTAACAGCACAAAAATGTCGTTGGAAATTAAAAGTAAGACAATATCCGGTCTCGAGCGCACGTATGTGGCTGTAGTATCCCCTCTATGGACAGGACACAAATGTATCTTGCAAGCGTGTCCTTGTTGGTGATTTTGCCCAGAATTGTATAGCAGAAAATACTGACAATCGAAATATATTACACACGAACTGAAAATCAGAATACATTCGAAGGGAATAGATTGATTTAAAAAAAAAAAAAGAAATGCTATAAAATGGTGAAAAAAAATCTACCCCGAGACATGTCACTAGGAAGAAAAAAAAATGATTATACAAGAGGATGAGGACGAAAAGAGTAGGAGAAAATAAACGAGGGTTAATGAAAGCACTGAATGTATCTCGGAGAATCAGGGAGCAAATGGTAAGTAGCGAGGTGGTGAGCCATCATCTGCAGCAGCAGCAGCAGCAGCAGGCAGCATAGAGGTTGGGCACCGCAGCCGCTGACAGAGACCCACGTAATGATACACTTCACCGTCAGCAGAGTCATCAAACTGGTTTACATATACACTTAAAGATTGTGATCAGGTCACTTTTCACTCTTTTGCTTTCCATGGTGGGCAAAATCTAAGGCCTCTGGTCTTTCCCTGTAACTCGATTCTCTTAATTCTGGTACAATCATCTTTCTTCTCTGCACTTTCTCTACCACCTCTTTATTTTCAAGTTCGGTCACCAAACTTGAAAAATTTATTCTGGTCTTGGCCTAATGTACGAGGTAAACAGCTCCCCGAGTATTTTCTCATCCAAATACAAGAACGTTGTTCTAATATTTACCAGCAAACATTTTGTCTTCTTTACTAGTCTTCGAATGTGTGACCGGCGCCAAGCGAGGGTTAACATCGTCTCCAAAGTCCTTCTTACACACACACACATACACACACACAATCCTGAAGCTTATTTTCTTTATCAGTTCTTTGTGCTTCTTTAAGTGCGGTGATAAAACTTGAGAAGCATATTCTAGTTTTGGCCTAGCGCAGGATGTGAACAGCTTGCTACATATTTTCTTATCTATATACTTGAGTGCTATTCTAGTCCGTATGTGTGTGTGTGTGTGTGTGTGTGTGTGGTTGATGTTGGTGGGTGGATTCTGTTGCTGGATCGCCGGAAGGTTGTCAATACTGCTGAAGTTACGGGCGTGCGTGGCTGGTGTGTGTGTACCTTGAGACGGGTGGTGTAGACCGTGTTTGTCAGTGGTGTGAGTGCGTGGGTGTGATGGGTGTAGCTCGCTGTAATGGGCACATTATGGTGGAATGTGGGTGGTTAAGTTGTTGGGTGGAGTGAATGGGTGGAGGGGATAGGTGGGTGGCGTGGGATGATGGGCGGCTGGTTGGAGTAGATGGGAGGGTGGGTGGGTGGTCAGAGTGGCTGGTCAGGGTGACAGAATGGGAGGAGTGGGTGGCTGGCGTAAGTGTCTGGGTATCTGAAATGAATCGATGACTATCGTCGAGTGGGTGACGTTGGGGAGTAAGGAGCTTGTTGGTGTTGGGTGCGCGTTGTTGCTGGATGAATGGGCGACTCCTGCAACTCAGGGGCTGCGCTCCACGAGGGAGCATAGTAAGATGTGGGCTCCTTTGCGGCATGAGGGTAGGTAGATAGGCGTGTGTGATATGGCTTATGAGTTAGAAATGAATATGTGTGATCAGAGGGTTTAGTGGGCCAATATGGAGGATGAATATAGTGAGTGTGACAGACGGGAGGATGGAGGGTGTTCCGGATGACTCGAAGTCTTGGATGTAGGGGTGGAATGATGGATGATTAGGTAGAGAAACGGTGGGCGGATAGATGGATGAATAATGGATGGGTGGACTTATAAGTGGATGGGTCGTTGGATGTGTGTGAATATGTGTGTGTGTGTAGTAAATACACGTGTAAAAGCCTTTGTGTATTTCGTACATATAAAACGATTTATCTTTATACACAACTCTCTATTCCTTTCGTAGCACAGGTATGCAGTTATACATAAACTTTTGCATACTTAAGATTACGTATGCAAGAAGCTTACGTGTGTATGTCATGTACGGTATACATAAGTGTACTGTATGTATCGTCTTCACCGAGAAAGCTGAGGCCTTCGTACCTCCTACAACAGAACACAGAGGAGTCAAGCCTGATACCTCAGTAAACACCAGACGTTATATGTTCCAGTAACATGTTATCCAAGACGTGAATCACCAGAGGCTGCCACCAGCTCCGACCCCATGACCAACATTACCGGAGGTCATCGCCCCACCTGTATTGACCGACTGATGCACACGGCGTGTCAGAGGAACGCATCTGTTTTTTTCCCAAAGTATAACAAATAGTGGCACCTTAACAGAGCTGATTGGAATAACTTACGAAGGTTCTTTTCTGTCCTTTCTACGGCAAATTACTGTCTCTTATGTGGTGATGCTTCTGTCTCCGTCAAACGCATAGGTCATTGTTGTCGGAATGGAGGCATTTTCCCTACTTCCTCCAAGAAGACTTTCTTCCAATCCACAGTTCAACCATTGTTGTTTTGAGGCCATTCAGGCAAGGAATCAGGCATATCGGGCTTGGAATAAGTCTCCTTCCTCCGACTCCCATTCAGCGTTTATCACTGCCCGTAATCACTGCAGGGAAAGTGGTCAAAGGAAGTGCGATAACCTTTCCTCGTCATCCACTGACAGGTCTTTCTGGTCTACAGCTAAGGGCATCGCTCTACCTTTCCTTCACTCTTCCGTTCTCATGGTACTATAACTGTCTCTCCCACAGAAAAAACAACTCTTTGGTTCTCGTTTCTCCTCTAACCTTACCCTGATGACTAACATTCCATCACTCCCTGCTCCAACACTAACTCCACAACATATTAATCTGCCTCACTACCCCAGAGTAATTTACTAACGGATCCTAGCCTAAGTACTTAGTTCAAACTGACCCTTCTTGGTAACTGCGTGGTCAGCCAAGCTTTGCGCCAATATCTGCGCAGTCTAGCGACAGCTTGTAATGTTATTTGCCACTCCACAGAATCGGGTAGATCTCATCTGGGATATTTCCTCTCCCTAGGGGATCCCATGACCTCAATGCGGTCGTCCGTGACCAAATAATAGGCCAGAACCTGTTGTACAGTTCTTGTTGTTGTACGTCCATTCGCGGCCAGCGTTCCTCAGACGACATCGCGTCGCCAACATTGATTCCTGCTTAGATAACGGGCAAATTTCCACCACATGTAATGAAGGTGGTGTTGCTATAGTCACCATGCGCGTGCCCCAGGCTACTAATCCGCCGGACAGGCGCCCAGCCAACACGTCGCGGGCCTATCAACACCAACTACCTAACTTCACTCAT
>JAUUDZ010011416.1:386-11574 GCA_032361705.1 Panulirus versicolor | reverse complement strand
CTCGTCAGTCTCGGGAATCAGAGGCTCGTCAGTCTCGGGAATCAGAGGCTCGTCAGTCTCGGGAATCAGGGGCTCGTCAGTCTCGGGAATCAGGGGCTCGTCAGTCCCGGGAATCAGGGGCTCGTCAGTCCCGGGAATCAGAGGCTCGTTAGTCTCGGGAATCAGAGGCTCGTCAGTCCCGGGAATCAGAGGCTCGTTAGTCTCGGGAATCAGAGGCTCGTTAGTCTCGGGAATCAGAGGCTCGTCAGTCTCGGGAATCAGAGGCTCGTCAGTCTCGGGAATCAGAGGCTCGTTAGTCTCGGGAATCAGAGGCTCGTTAGTCTCGGGAGCCAGAGACTGTCTCTTTTGTTGGCCGGTTGTGGCAGGTGTCCGTCTACGTAAACACCGCCTCCACCACAAGCCAACAGCAAGAGCGCCCGCGGCCACCACCAGGAGAGGCCAATGATAGACGAAATCTAAAGTCTTTGCAAGGCTCGCCTCGGCGTTCCGAATGTACCTGAGGTTCTGATACAACCTGTACCTGAACATTAGAACACGGAAGGTTCCCACGACAGGGAACCATAATGAGGTCGGGTCCTCTGTCGAGGGCAGGTTCCGCTTCCAAAGGAACGGGAACAAAGACAGCGGTAGGCGGGCTCTCGCCGCCTTTACGTCGCTCAGGAGAGCGTTGCACCTGATGCCCAAGTACGAGGCGTATAGGGTGCCGAGACACGTCACCAAGAAGAGCGTAACGAGCGCACACACAACCACGTTCTCCAATCTGGTAAGAAGTTTTGCCATGTTTGTTTCTTTTTATTGATAGTGTGATTTGGTTTTTGACATGCAATGTCGAAGAAAGGATGAACGAAAAAAAAAAATGCATGCTAAAGACAGTTTGAAAGAGGCCAGAAGTCAGAGGTGCCGAGAATATAGTGTATATTGAGGTTTAGTGAAGATGGAAGTATCGACACAAAGTGTATATTAAGGTGCAGATTAGGGCATAGTGAAGATGGCATTGTTGTAAAGAAATGTGGACTAGGTTGTAGTGAAGATGGAGGTGTCTAAAAAAGTGAAAAGATAGTGTTGGTGAATATGGAAGTGTTTTGAAATAAGTGCACAGTAGGGTGTGGTGAAGGTGGAAGTGATACAAAAAAAGTGTAGACTTGGGTTTAGTGAAGATGGAAGTGTTGCGAAAAAATGTAGACTAGGGTGTGGTGAAGGTGGAAATGTTGCGAAAATTGTGTAGATTAGGGAGTGTTGTAGGTGAAAGTGTTGCGAAAAAGTGAAGATATTAGGGTGTGGTGGAGGTGGAAGTGTTGTGAAAAAAGTGTACTGTAGGGTGTAGTGAAGATGAAAGTATAGTGAAAAAGTGTACATTAGGGTCTAGTGAAGATAGCAGTGTTGTGAATAAGTGTAGATTAGGTTGTAGTGAAGATGACAGTATAGTGAAAAAGTGTGCATTAGGGTCTAGTGAAGATAGCAGTGTTGTGAATAAGTGTAGATTAGGGTGTAGTGAAGATGAAAGTATAGTGAAAAAGTGTGCATTAGGGTCTAGTGAAGATAGCAGTGCTGTGAATAAGTGTAGATTAGGGTGTAGTGAAGATGACAGTGTAGTAAAAAAGTGTGCATTAGGGTCTAGTGAAGATAGCAGTGTTGTGAATAAGTGTAGAGTAGGGTGTAGTGAAGATGAAAGTATAGTGAAAAAGTGTACATTAGGGTCTAGTGAAGATAGTAGTGTTGTGAATAAGTGTAGATTAGGGTGTAGTGAAGATGATAGTATAGTGAAAAAAGTATTGTGAAGATCATGATATACTGAATGTCATGGGTATAGAGGAGACGAATATATGATGAGATTGTAGTGAAGATAAAAATATAGTGCACATGGACCAAGACCTGACAATTATGGCTATAATGAAAGTGAGTTGTGAAAATGAAGGCGGGAATGAGATGGCTTAATGAAAAAAAAGTGTAATTATGAAGGTGTGGTGAATGTGAAAATGTAATATAAAAACGTCTTTGGGGAAAATAAGGTTTTGTCAAGACGACAGCGTAGCAGAGATCAGGGTATCGTGAAGAAAAAATGTATAATTAACATGACAGACTATCAAGAATTGGGGTATCATGAAATTAGGGGTGTAGTGGAGATGACAGTGAAGCAAACACAAGAGTATCGTAAAGATTTATGTGTAATAAGATGTAGTTTAGTGAAGATAAACGTGTAATTAAGATGTAGTTGAACGATGACACGGGTGTAATGAATATGTAGTGTAAGGAAGATGAGAATGTAGTCAAGATGCAGTTTAGTAAAGATGAGATGACCTTCCCCTTGAAGTGAAAAGCAAAGGAGGAGCCCCTTGAATTGGAGGGTGTGAGGTCGTACCATCCTCTGCCACTAGGCCATGAGGGATGGCAAGATGGTGAGATTGTGAGAACGTTTCCAAGCATTGACATTGATCATAATTGTCAAACATCTGCCCATTAGTTACCAGGTCATGTGATGTGTCACGTATGATGCATGAGAAGTAGAACTGAAAAGACTGATAAGATATCATGAAAGGTGTTCAGTGGGTTTGCTGGAAATAAGTGCAACACATCTACTTCGCCTGCAGTAGTCTCCTTGCCTGCGAGGTAGAGAGTCTGGGGGGGGGGGGGGGAAGAGAGAGAGAGAGAGAGAGAGAGAGAGAGAGAGAGAGAGAGAGAGAGAGAGAGAGAGGAAATCAGTAAGACATTTTACCTCGAGTGAAAAGTCAGCTTCGGCGATTACCGTTAGTAGACGACTGTTACTGGTAGATCATTCTTGGATTGCATGAGCCTTGAGACACATTCTGGTTGATAGTCCGACTCGTTCACACAAACTGGACCCAGAGATCTAATTAATGGAATAAAATATATAAATTGACTTAAGTGTTTGTGCATTTGTGAGATTGTGAGAATGCGTATTAGAACGTACATTTTTGGAGTCAGTCTGGGTCAGTACAGTATTCTAAGCTATCGTCATCCACCCACAGCATACCTCCCAACTAAAGACAAGGAACAGCAGAACATCTTTCAAGACTGTAATGATTGGAATGTCTTGTAAGAGCTTTGATCTCCGTACGTGACATATTCAACAGTCAAAAGAACACCTACGGCCAAGCTCAGTTCTTGCTGCCCCTTACCCTCGAGGACTTACATATTCCTGTACTTTCCTGTGAACACACCAGTTCTTTCTGTGAAGAGATGACATTTGAACCTGTACAGCAGCCTACCCAAAGTGTCCCGCTGTGCTTCGTAATATGGAGAAGCAACATTATCGGTGTGACATCGGCCAACTATGGTCAAAGGTTAAACGGGAAGATTTTCTTTAACCTCCTCAGCATGATAACCTCGCCCCACAACGGTCCTGCAGTAGAGACTGGCCAACTTCCAGTCTTCATGACTGACCCCGAGCATCCACCTTAGGAAAAGAGGAGACTGGAAGGAAAGTCTCCGGTTCACTGACAGTCAAATTCTCGAGACTAGCGAAACTCTCGTCACCGAAACTAGTGAATCTGTGAATGATTCTTACTCATTGTCTCAAAGCGGGTGACATGGGTTAATGTTACAGCAACATGGCCAGGGAGAGATTGGTGGTTGAGAAGGTAGCAAGACACACCACTGCGGTATGATGACTGATAAATCATTTATTCCATACAAGAGAGTGACAAGTGATGATCAAGCCTTATTTTGAAGATATTATCAATGTTTATTCTGGGAGTTTATTTCACGCATCAGTTATGTTGTTGCTTAGTGATGAAAAAACGATAGAAAAAAAAGGGAGACATACAGAGAGGTAGACAGACAGACAGATAGATAGATAGATAGAAAGAGATAGAAGATACATCAATAGGTGGAGAGATGATATATAGATAGTTGTACTAGTAGAGAGAGATGTATTCTTCGTCTCTGTACATCTATACATTGACGATTCTCACAGCACTAACAGCCGTTCCCTGTAGAACGCCTTCTTCATCATGAGTCAGTTGATGAGATTATTCATCCATGAATCTGTAAGTAATTCGTCTGAGCTGCTGCTAACAAGGCACTCCCCAACCCCCTACTTCCCATCTTCAGCTGAGTCTCTGGGATATGGTTGCAAACCTTAGTAACAAAGTGAATATTGATGTATTTATATGTCATGAGAAGAATGGATTCTGTAAGAGCACTTGAAGGATGTTTAGCATGTTACAGCGTATTGGGCCTTGAGCGTACAACACTGCATAACTTGTAAATGATTCTTTACAACGGAAGTCTTCTGTGTTTCGTAGATATAATGTGTTTTATACAATATGGAGTTGTAATATGTGTTGTAAGGAGTATTGAACTGATTACATTCGAATATCAACAGAAAAACTTCTTACATCTATCCAATACTGAGGCAAAACGATGCATCTTTGGACAGCTGCTCGTGTTAACATGCAAGACTGGAATACAACCTCAGAGCATTTTCTGTACAGGTCTGTCAGAAATATGGATTATATACTAGAGTGATTATGAATAGATTGACCCCTACCGAAATATTTAAAGGGACTAATGTACCAACTCATGAAATATCATTACACAACGGTCATACTGTCTAAACTGGAGAAGAAATGACACAGAATGAAAGCTTTATGATATCAAGGACATAAAACTTGCTCAAGTATTATCGTCTGTAAAGCTTAATAAGACTAAATTACAAGAGTTCATGAAAATACAACAACCAGCAAACTAAGATCCAAAACCAGTTCTGTTTAGTGCAAGTGTTCCTCAACCAGTGGTCCATACACCACACCAGGATAAACTCAAAATCAAAATCAAAACATATAATGTAACTCTTTTTCTTTCTAAATCTCTTACGAAAGAAGAAGGAAACTCGTGTTATAAATGAGGTTAGTTTACCTTAGTTTGAATTGTAATGGAAAATGGGAATGTTTCTGGTGTTGAAATTCATGAGTGTAATTTTAGACACGATATGATGTAGCTCACAGCCACAGCAAGCGTCTCTTAAGTGGTTCACATACATAAGAAAGGTTAAGAACCTTGATCTTTGGTCAGTAAGGCTATTTCCTGTAAACATCAACAGCAATGATGTACGAATACGATAATGAAAATAACTCTAGACCTTTTCATGCAGTCTCAAACACGTGCCTAATCCTCAAGTCTACACTGATCTTTCCTTCGAAAGGATAGAAACAGATGTGCGAAATTAAATGGCAATGCTTTATGTTCCAACGTAGACTGATCACATTTGGTCAAATGACAGAACATGTTCTTTGATAGTTCAGCTTTATGCAACGGAATATGAATATTATGCTTATCTAACATATTTATACGCAGTATCAGCAGGTATGCATGGGAGAGAGTGAACTGGAACGATGTGATATATAGGGGCTGACGTGCTGGTAGTGGACTAAACCAAGTTATTTGAAGAGGACGGGAGAAACCATAGTGAGGTCTGTGGGACCTGGTTGTGGATTGGGGGTTTTGGTTTCGGTGCATTGCGCATGACAGCTAGAGAATGAAAGTGAGCGACTGAGGCTTTTCTTCGTCTGTTCCAAGCAATACCTCACTAACGCGGGATACGGCAAACAAGTATTGGTAAACAGAAGCTGTCTCTACCAACCACATTTAAGAGATATCTTGCACTACCAGACATAATAGCTCTGGATCATAAATGTTTCATCTGGCGCCATTACTTGTCATCTGTAAGAGAAATTATACTTGCAATATTCACTGACGCAATTAACGGTGGCACAAAAATTTTCTAGAAGGAATCATGCTGGCAATACGCATCTACAGAGCGTTAATATCATTTGCTGTTCATGATTAGCGAAGATAAAAAAGTGTGTTAGGGACAATATTGGAATATAATTGTTTCTGCTTTGTATTTGTAGATTACCCATCATACAACGTTAAGAGCGTATATGAAAGTAAATTGACTCGTTCTTCGAACACATGAACACAAGTGCCACATACACTTTCTGAGTATCGGGGAGAGAGAGAGAGAGAGAGAGAGAGAGAGAGAGAGAGAGTTTTGGTACAAATTGTTTGATGTTTCTTTTCTATTGCTCACACACTCAGCCACTTTATTGCTTATGGTGATAATTACTCCTAGAATTAAACTCTCCAATTCCCACATTTCCTTCCAATTATCCGTAAGTTCAAGTAGACTACAGTGATAATCTTTGTGACAACAACCAAGTACAAATGCACTATTGTATCTCACATTATATTTCACAAACAATTGCTTCGAGAGGAACGTGCATGATGGGGGATTCCTTTGCTTCTGTCTTGGATTACTTAACATTCCAATGAAAAAAACATATTTGTTTTGAAAGTTTCTGTATTAAAGATTAACCTCCAGAAGTGCAATACACTTATGAACGAGATAGAATATTAACCAAAACGTATGAAAAGATCAACTGATTAATGATAATCATTTGAGTTTGTGGACTGGAAATGCTGCAATATACATGATAGGTTCGAAGCAAATGGGTCCGAGGTTTGTCTCTGCCTGGCGCCCCCTCGCTAAGGTGGGATACGATGACATGAATAAGATAGAAAGAAAAGTTTATTAGATTCTTTACAGATCAAACATGTAACTTGTATTTCATATCGACCCAAGGATGATGTCTTTAGTGATGACTTGTGTGAAAAAAACAAGTGGTTAAGGTCAGGCATTGTAATAGAGACAAGCTTGTTTATCCCATGGAATATAAACAATATAATTCTGGTATGAAGAAGTGCAGCTCAAGTCTTTCTTCACTCACGCGAGATGATTAATGAAGATTGTCTCTCTGGTATGTATGATTTATATAATAGGTAGTGTATATAGATGGATAAGTATGTATACTGTTGTGTTTTTGCCTACCAATATCTAAAGGTCATTTGTACTGCATCACAAGATGATATTTCTTAGCAAATCCTCTCCAGTTTAGTCAAGAGTTAGGTATGATCAATCTATCATCCATATTATACACTATACATACAGATGATATTCTCGTAGTGCGTACATGGAATCTACATTATGTAATGGCATTCAAAGAGACAATGGGGAATGATTATTGTAAGTTGTTCGGTTGTTTCAGCGGAGATTGTAGTGGTTATTCTGCTATGTGACTACTATCTATTGAATCTAAGTTGTACTGCAGTCTAAAAGACCTTTTACTGAATATAATCTGTTTTGGGAAGAAACAGAAAATATGTATAAAATGAAACGATTAAGGTTTTGTTGCTCTAAGAGTGTCAGGAACGATTATGAACATATGATAAATAAAGGTTGGAGAGAGACGACATTTTCATCAAGGAGGTGTGTGTGTGTGTGTGTGTGTGTATAAAACGCCATATGCTTCTATAATCGCGCCATCTATTGAGGAGGCTTAGCTTGATATGTCGGATATGATGGGGAAATATAGTAATTCACATTACCAAATTATTTAGTTGAATAATGGTATGTAGAATGATGGTGACCTTATGGAACGAAAATTATGTTGAAGCTATCAATAGATTTTATCTCTATGCTAAAATGGAAACATACAGTTAACTGTATATAATTAGCTTCTCATTCATGAAATACGTGAATATCTTATGTCCACCTTATCTTCTTTTTTATGAAATTCCAAGTGTTCAAAGCTATGCCAAATATCCAATAAAGTAAATAAAGGATAAAATTCTCTTAGGAACATCACACAAACCTTTACTTTTTTCTCATTTTCTATAAGGGGAAGTGACTACGGTTAGGAAAGAGGTTTATATTCACATTTGTTTTAGTTGTATTAAACACCCAAACCAAAAAATAAGAAAAAAAAAAAACACGTACCTAAAAGTTAAGTGAAGGATAAGACAGAAAAATTTCCAGTGAGCGAGCACAATTTGCCCATGCAAAAATACATGGAAATTATCACGACTTTGGAAGACATATTTTACGTTATAAGAATAAAGTGCAGTGAAACAATTTTGTTATTCAGAAAATCAATGTCCAAAAATAAAAATGCACATATTAAATAGGATTATGTACATAGTGAGAGTGGACGCTCTCATGCCTAAACGAAAATACGTAAGTGTAACACAAATTGACCTGTACATGGAAAATCATTTACTCATTCGGGTAAGGAGTCGCATCCAGTTAAAACTAGCGATGTTGCATAGGTAATCACGTTGTGTCGTCTAGGTTCAGTGTGCCAGGTAACATTCTCATGGAACGCACCATTTCCCATGACTCATACAATGAACTTGTGCGTAGAAATGAAAGAATCTTGGGCCCCACGTGCCAGTGGATGCTTCCCCGGATCGGCCTTCTCGAATGGCCACAAGGTGTGTTGGACAAACAGGGAGGAACGATCAGCGTCCTCAGTGGCTTAGGAATGCTAGTTCGTCGAGCACTACAGGACAAGGGAAGCGAGTGTCGTCCTCTGTCCATGCCAGGATAACAGCAGGAGGGAGTTGGTGATCCTTTCTCGTTCTTTGCTAGTGGGCTACATGGTGTAGCTAAGGGAGATATGGCCGGGGTTGAGAATGTCCAGTTCGAGTGGTGTATCAACATCTGAGTTGGAATGCGCGGAGGCCTAATGCCATATCGACGAAGTATTGTTCAACTGGTCCTCCAGGAACGGGGCCTCCGTGAGCAGCAGAGTTTGTTATAACGTGACGCTGTACTGACCAAAACAGCTTCTCCTGGCTCGGAGGTGGTCGCTATAGGAAAACGCTCTGTTTGATCAGGTTGAGAAGGTGTAGCGAAGTATCAAAACCAATAGAGCTCTATGGGTCAGCTAGCAACGTCGGGTGATACGCCACCGTTCCGTTGGGGGTAGTTCTTCCTTGGTTGTGGAAGATGGAGGACCTGTTACCTCCGAGGTAGGTGTCGATCCAGCTCCCCGAGGAGAGAATGAAACACTTTCTCGCACGATTGGTTCTGCCATAAAGTCGACCTCCAGAGTCTTTGGATAATACGTCACTCGTTCTGAGAACTGAACCTTGAGCACCGATTGTACAAGTAGGAGCCAGGAGCCATGCCTGTAGGTGCTCGTCCAGAGGGAGTACGTACAGACACCACTCGAGGAGGAGGATGCACCAAATCTGCGCCCTCCAACGGTGGAATTTGGACGAAGACTCTACCCCCGGGGGGCACGAAGCTGAGGGCAAACTCAGTTGAGGATCTTGGGAGTCGAAGAAGAGAACAAGTGATGAAGACCCACCTGTTGTACTTCGTCGTAAAGGCGTCTGGACCCCGCTGCTCATGCTTTAGGAGGAGGTGCCCAACCTCTTTACACAAGAAGTGAACATTTGCGGATTTAAAGTCCACTGACGTTGCTCGTCTCCAGATCCGTCTTGAGTGGTTCTGCTGACCACAGTGGACGCCGATGATTGAATGGACTTGTCGACCAAGTTCAACAGGTAATGGCTGATGGAAAATCTGCTAGTACCCGAGTCAGCTTGGTAAAATGTTATGAAGAGACGAAATGGCGTAATTAGATTAGTTGTTTCTGCGCCTGCTTGGAAAGACAGGAATTGGAGCGATAGATTGAGACATGCATGCACAAATTTTCTAGATATAACTCGTAAATGATGCCTGACGAAGATCAAGACGTACGAGGGACACGTTCTTCATTCCTCACTTGATGTTGACTTCCCTAGTTTCATAGGTACACAAACCACACAAAACCAAGGTCAGAAGGATGTCGTCTGGCTTCAACAATACCGAATGGTGTGATCACCACCTTAAAAGCAGGATACGAAAGGATAGCAAAAGAGTAAAGCTATCGCAAGTCTATCTTTCCCGGAGTACCCATTTGGAGAATTTGAAAAGTTTTCTTCCACCATTTAGTATACAGGGGTTTGTACTGTCAGGGTAATACCCGTGTAGAGCGACTCGATAGAGGTGAAAAAATAAAATATTTTTTCACTTCGGAAAATCTGGCAAGTAAATCGGGACGAAAATCACCCGCGAAACGTTGCTATCAAAAAAAAAAGTTAATTCCTTAGGCATTTTAATATAGTTAACCTTCTCTGGTAATAGTTTTCTAGCGTCTTGTAATTTGCTAGTTTTATGGGGCATGTGGTTGCTAGTATAGTTATCATTTGCTTATTCACTCAGTTAGCAAGAGTTTTGTTTATATTCATCAGCTTTACTTTTGTACGTGTTAGAATTGGCAAAGAATATAGTTTGGCATGGAATCTTGTCAATGATATCCAGTTCTGCAGGTGTGCCGTTATTGGCACATGTCAGGAATGCGCGAGCTCTCAGTGCCGTTATTGGCACCAAGTCCACGTATAAGTACATTGTCTTGCAGGGGATATGCAAAATGTGCTAATTTGTCTTATTTGTACGTCATGCGTGTTCTCTATTTACAGTACGTGTTATACATTGTATATTTATATACTTTTAGTTCAATACGTGTTATCCATTGTATCTTCGTGTAATTTAGTCTAATATCGCCAACTGGATCAACATCAAATTTAGGCATGAATATTGAAGTAATGTTATAATGCTACGAGATAGCAAGGCAATACAATTATAAACCACCGATTGATATGAAACTAGTTGCTGATGTAATTTAGACATTCAAATTTGAACACAGTGTCGTTGCTTTGGTTTTAAAGTCTACACGTGATCAGAAAATTTATTTTTTTTATTACGTGAAACAATATGGAACTTATTGTAATTGATCAATTACTTTATTATATAGTTACTTAAGTGAAGGAGTTGAGCCATTGAAGTACGTTTCAACTCAATTTTGTTCGCTCACTGTTTTTTTATTTGGTATATTATAAGGGATGTGGTCTTTTAAGTAGTTTGTGGCGGTACTTAGCTAAGACGGGAAATGAGGGATCAGTTATGATAAAAGACAATGCTGAAACGGATATCAAAGGTTTTGTACATAGTAAATCAAATAAGCTTTATCTTTTTTATTTGGATATTTTTGTAATGGACAAACAATGGATGTAATAAACAATTGCATTGTTAACTAGTAATAAGGCTTGGGAGCGTAGGCTAGGTCAGTAACAGTGAGGTAGTCTGTCAACGTAGTCCTTTGTGTTCTGACGATTGTTCGTACGAACGTTGAAGTACGTGTCGATCTGCAGGAAATAAATTGTCGGCATTATTGGCTTTTACATGATAGGTCCAACGATTAATTACAAATGTTTAAGTAAGCGTCAATTTGAAATGAAGTCAAATTGTCATTTGGGGACTTTGGGGGGGGGGGGGGGG
>JAUUDZ010011405.1:0-11574 GCA_032361705.1 Panulirus versicolor | reverse complement strand
GAATGAATAAAGGCAGCAAGTATGAATTATGTACATGTGTATATATGTATATGTCTGTGTATGTATATATATATATGAATATATTGAAATGTATAGGTATGAATGTGTGCGAGTGTGGACATGTATGTATGTACATGTGTATGTGGGTGGGTTGGGCTATTCTTTCGTTTGTTTCCTTGCGCTAACTCGTTAAGGCAGGAGACAGCGACAAAGTATAATAAATAAATAAAAATATATATATCATTCCAGTCTATAGTACTATTATCATATATGATAGCCGTTTCAAGCCTCAGTGAGGTAGTGCCAGGAAACAGATGAAGAAACCCCATTCACTCACATACACACATATATACAAACACACCCATATATTTTCATTTACATATCAACATATACAAAGACACATACATATTCATACTCACTTCCCACTAAAAGAATCCAAATACCCCCTGTTCATCTCTTTATAAAATGAAACTCCCCTTTATCAACAGGCTAGCTTCTCTGAGATGTGCATGTTTTACTGCTTCGTGTACTATCCTGATGGTTCCTACATGGTTCACACTATATTTGTTCTAGATTGCTAACCAACTGCCTGTTTGAGATTTACATCATAAGTGAAAAGTCACCTTTGGCAAAGCCATATCAATGGGAATACAGTCTCATCAAAGATCTTCTTATTCCAAGGTAGTCTAAATTTCCCTGAAAATAGAAGTAGCACAGCTTTGGGCTACAGAAGCCTTTACAAAGATCATTGGTAACAACAGGACTCTTTCGTAAAAACTAGTCCTGGGGTAATTATAAATAAAGACTTAAAATTCTTTGGAAGATTACAATAAATCAGCATCAGAATGCAATTCTTTGCCCTTTGCCTTTGCCCCTCTTACTATTTTTGTCTGAATGGCCTTCCACTACTATAACCTGAAATTTGAGGTATTTTGAACGAGGAGGGCCAATCCTCCTTTTCCTCCCATCCTTAGTTTACTCTTTCCCTACCCCTCTAGATATCTCTTCCATAAGCTTTGTTTCTACAATTCCAAAAGTATCAGGGTGTTTCCCATGTAGCAAGGCAACATCACAAACAGGAGAAGAACTTCCATATTTGCTATCCACTCTCCAGTCTTCAAGCATAATGCACTGAAACCATAGCCCCCTAGCAACAGCCACACCTCAGATATTTTTGTGGTTTCCCCTGAGCATTTCATACACCCTGGTTCTGCCCATTAACAGCATCTTACCCTCAGATACCAAATCACTGATTCACTCACTCCAATACATGCCTCTCACCCTACAGCATGTTCAGACCCCAATAATTCAAGTCCTCCTTCACTTAATCCTTCCACCTCCTTCTTGGTCTTCTCATCTCTCTTGCTTACTCCACTTCTAACACATATATTCTCTTAGTGAGTGACTCTTTTCACTCATCCTCTCCATACGTCCACACCATTTCATCATACCCTGTTCAGCTCTCTTAATCATGCTCAGCTTACTACCACCTGTATTTCTTAAATAGTCATGCCTTATCTGATCAGCCACCCTCATACTACATAATGCCCCAAGCATTTCACTCCTAACACAATAAGCCTCCTCTGAGCTTTTACATTCAAGGTCCATGCACTGCACCCATACAGCACCATGGGGACTACTTTACCATCAAACATAACTATATTTTCTGCCACAGACAGAGACCTCTTTCCACACTTTCTTCAATGCACCCAGGTCCTCTGCAACTCCACCCACTCTATGATTCATTTCCAACTCCTTCAGTTCCATCCATTACCACGTCCACTCCCTGTTTTCTAAAAAAAACTCCAACTCCTTACAGTTCTTGCCATTCAAACTCACTCAAACTAATCTGCCCATCTCCCAGCTAAATCTCATACACTTAATATGACTCTCTACTTCCTCCTTACACGCACTCTCCCAAACAAGACACCAATTTCTGCAGTTTCTCATTCGTGTCTGCCCCTACAGCCATGTCATCCATAACAAGCAACTGACTTATATTCCCAGGCCCCCTTCACCCCCACAATGTAGACCTGCTCCTGTAAGACCATATTTACCTCTCTCATTACCCAATCCATAAAGAGAATAAACAGCTATTTTGACACAGCCCATCCTTGATACAGACCCAACTTCACCTAGAGCCTCTCACCCTCCTTCTCACGCAAATGTCTTAGAGCTCAACTTTTAAATATGCTATCGATATGTTCCTATAAGAGTCCATGTATCTGGAAAAAAGGTATATTTGTATTTACTGTATCATCAGTCCAACACAGATATTCGTACCCCCCCAAATCCTTTTTAATAGTTTCTGGTAAGACTATGTAACTACTTTTCACTTTGCTAGTGAAATATATGAATGACTTCTAAAATTCAAAAAAGTTATGTATATGCACGAGAAAATTACTAGAAGAAAATCTAAGAAGTGAATTTACTGGAAAGTGTGTGTAGAAACTGTGGTAACTTACCTCTTACCACCTCAATTATGTTTCCTTTCCAAACACATGAATCTCATATTTTTCAATGAAAAAAATATATTCAACCTCATAATTTCAAAGATATTCATTAGAAAAAAAAAAATTACTTCACATGCATATTTCATCCACTACTATCACTATGATAATGTGTAGAAGCTTTGTTGTTGTGTAAGCATAACATGCTAACAGGTGTCAAGTGAGCTAACACCACATTTTTACTATTCATTTTACCTACAAAAAAATCTATTACTGGCTATAAATGTCTATTCTATATAATCATTTTTTTTCTTGTTATAAATCAATGATTCATTGATAATTCTTTCATAAAAAAAATTTATATAAGTTTGTACGACTATCAACTACATTAGTCAAATGCAGTGGTGCTAAGGTCAAGCACATGCTGGCAACACTGCCTCCATTTATGCTATAAAAACCTCCTCCTGCTTCATCTGGGTTACCTTTCAATGCTTCAAGATGCACTGTCCATAAAACCAAATATTATTATCTAAAGACAGATCACTATTGTTAAATAATTCAGGATCATCTGCCCAGTCCTCTATTTGTAGCTAAAAGCCATTCAATTTCCTTCCTAAAGAACTCAAGATAATGTACTGTCTTTGGCATGGCAGGAGGGTGACTGACTGTGGGGTGAAATTATCACACTGCCAATTTGAGAATCACCCACATCCAGCAAGCAGCCTTGAAAAGGGGGCATGAAACTCGATGCAAATACTTACATCTAAACAAGCTGCTTGCCATGCATAAACCCACTTCTAGAGGAGTTACTGGATTCACCAGCAACAGCATCACTGCTGAGGTGAGCTTGAAGGGTCTTCATCATCTTTGGGTAAGAGAAAAGTGACAGAGCTTTCATGTTTGCTAGAGTGATGCTGTGAGAGGAGAAGCCAGAGATTTTTTTAACGGTTCCTCAAGGTTTCTCTTCAATTTCAGGCTCCTCTGTAAGAAGGAGTATACTTTCAGATTCTTATTTCTTCTCTTTGTCTTCTTCCTGCTGCCATGCACTCACCTCCACCAATTCCACTGCAGACAGCTCTTCCTGGTGAGACTCTGAGTTCAGACATCATCCTCTTTCTTCTCATCAAACCCTTCACCGTGGTGGGATTCAGTAAGTTTACACATCATCCTCTTCCTTGTCATCATAACCCTCACCCTGCACCTGCTTTACAAGTCTGACAATTGTAGTTGCATGATCTTGGGTGTTGGGAAGACCTCTGACGACATGAACACACTCCTTCCACAGTCAAGTCCATGGCCTGTTCGGTGTCAAATCCCTCACTTAATTCCAACTGTGCTTAAGATAGTACATCTTCATGGGAGTAATCATTCCTTATTCTAGTGGATGAATATCATCTTGTACTGTTCTCTTCTTTCCAGACTAGGCAGTTCCACCTCTTTCATCCTCTCATAACTCCTAAGGTGCTCCAGTCCATCAGTTTTACTGATGCAGTGTTTCTATTTTCTCTTTAAATGCATATAGAAAGATTTCATCAGCTTTCTGCCATGTGTTCTGAAAGTTCTCATTATCCTACCACTCATCATTTGGCTTAAAAACACTTATTTTGTTGATATGCTCCTTATATTCAAGTTTTACATTTACATAACCTCCCAAGTGTTTGACATTTTCTTTGCCTACAATTTCTTTCCCTGTTGGGCCTTTGAAGAAACAAGCTGATACATGGTTAACCTCTCCATAACTTAACAGTTCAAATTTCTCCTCAGTAAATTCCATGAGGTTCTCCTCTGCCATTCTCTATATATTCTCCAGTCTTTATGTAGTTTTTCTTAGTCCTTATCATTATCTAGTTTTACTTCATCTTATGTTGGTGTGAGGAAGACCACTTGTGACATAGAGAAATTGAGTGGAAGAGTGCTTTAGGGAGAAAAATGGGGGAAGAATACTTCGAATGATGTACGTGAGGGAGGCATGTAAGGAGAGGGAAAAGTGGAGACTCTTTTCTGGTGGCAACCCTCTTGATGGGAGTTCCCATAAGGAACAGGTGTCAGAGATACAGACAGACAGACTTACCCTTGTGTTACATGAAAACCTTTGATTATGCTTTCCCTTACATCCTTCTCTACATCCGATATACTGATTAAAACAGAGTACTGTTGTTAACACTATTCCTTGTGGAACACAACAGAATTTCTGTTGATCATAACTATAATCCATATTCTTAGTATTCCTTTAATATTTTGTCCTTCCATTTTTCTTATAGTACTTATTGATTCACTTTGTCAAATGCTTTTGTAAAATCCAGAAAAACTGTTCATTCATTCATGCTGTGATAAATTTTCATAAATGTCATTTACAGTGCATAGTAGCTGTGATTATGATTATGTATTTTTATGTGGTACAAATCCATACTGTTCATCATTTACTAAATTATTCCAATAAAGGGGCTTATTGTGTATTCCTTTATCACATGTTCATATCTCTCTTTCTTACTTGTCTGCTGTTTCCCATGTTAGTGAGCAAGTGCCATGAAGACAAAGGCAGTCTCATTCATATCTCTTTTCCATCTGTCATATTGTACCGTCACCAAATCCTACTGTCCAGAACCAGGCTCTGCTGACCTTTCCGTTGTTTTCCCTGACTACTTCACATGCCCTGGTTCAGTCCACTGACAGCATGTAGCCCCCTTCATACATCACTCAAATTCGCTCTTTTCCTTAAAACCTCACGCCCTCCTGACGTTTATGTCCTACACACTGCAGCTTGTAGACAATGATAATGGCAGAGGAGGAGATACACTATCCAAAATATTTCCCGTTCTGTTAAACCTAACAGGGAAATTCAGTATAATTTTTCATTCATTTTGAAACTTGGTGGCTGATGAATTGAACCAAAATAGTGTAACTGAAACTGGTGTAGCTAAAAGCACATGAATTGTGAAACTGAAAAATTTCTTGGGACATATATCAATATCATCATCAGCACATGCAAATCTAATCTATCTTTGTGCAGAATATATATCAGAGTATATGAAAAGAGAATGAAAAATATTAGCAATAAATTAATTACAAGAAAAAAGATATTTTTCAAACCTGTAAGCTGTTTCACACATAAGCAAGGTACCATCATTGACAGACGAAAAACAGGCCTCATTCTCTCACATTCATTTTCCAGCTGTGACATGTGTAATACATCAAAAGCACAGTCCCATCCACAACCTGGCCCAGCAGATCTTTCAGTGGTTTCCCCCAGCTGCTTCATATGCTCTGGTGAAGTCCACTGACAGCACATCAACTCCTGTATACCACAACACTCAAAGTCACTCTATTTCCCTCACCTGCACGTTCAGGCCTCAAGCACTTAAAATCATTTCTAATACATCCTTCCATCTCCAATTTGGTGTACCTTTTCCCCTCCACTTCTGACAAACAATCCTCTTTGTCAACCTCTTCTCTCCTCTTTCTTGTATGTCACACCATTTCAACACACCCTTTCCAGCTCTCTCAACCTCACCCTTCTTATTACCATACCTCTTTCTTACTATTTTATTACTTGCTCAATCAAACCACCTCATGCCACGTACTGTCCTCAAAGATATTATCAGCAACACATCCACCCTTCTCCACATAATCTTACTACAGCCCATGCCTCGCATCTATAGAACAATGATGGGACCGCTATACCTTCAAATGCCCACTTTTGCCCTTCAACACAATTCCTCAGTGCTCCCAGAGCCTTCATCACTTCACCCATCCTATGACTCACTTCCACTTCCAAAATTCCATTCACTGCCATGTCCAAGTATCTAAAACACTCTATTTCATCCAAAGTTTCCTTCACTCAAATTCACATCCCAACTAACCTGCTCAACCCAAAAACCTTCCTTTTAACACATTTATTCGCAAGTTATAAGTTACTCCTTTTCATACAATCTCCTTGACTCTGACACCAACTTCAGCAGTTTCACACTTGAATATGCCAACAGTGCTATCTTATAAACAAACACGAACTGACTCATTCCCCTGGCCCCATCACTGCCTACAGCCTGCATACTCACCCTTCTCTCCAAGCCCTTGCATTAACCACCCTCATTACTCCATCCATAAACAAATCATACAGCAATGGTGACAACACACACCCCTGCCATAGACCAACCTTTATCTGGAACCACTCACCCTCCTCTCTATCTATTTGCACACATTCTTTTTTTTCTTATGTTGAAGGCTCCAGTCATGGACAAAAGTCCAAATCAAGGCCGGGCCTTAATTGGAATATAGAAAGAATTACGAAATGGAAAAAAAAAAGACAGGAAAGTATTTATGAATATTGGAGGAAGTGAAAGACCTGTCTTTTGAAATATGCCAGGTCATAGTTACTGGGAAACACATGAGAAGGTAGAGAGTCCCAAAGCTTTGATGTGCAAGGAAAGAAGTAGGTCTCACAACAGCCCACCCTTGAGTTGCTGATGGCCACACAATAATAAAGTGACATAGCAGCGTGCCGAGTATTGCTTGGTGGGGGCAAGCAAGCAGCAAGCTCTTGGGAGCAGGAACAAAAGTAATACCTACAGAAGAATGAAAGTAAACCAACATTGTGGCGTATGGCAAGGGGGTCAAGTTTGGAAGTTAGCTTGGAACAGTTTATATGTCAGATTGCTTTTGACTCAACTCTGTTAAGTGAGAGCAGTACTCCTTACAAGGAAGAATTAATCCCTTGTATAAATGAAGCAACTGTTCAGAAGATAAGTTTCAACATCTTGACAAGACACCCAGTTTCTTTGAGAAAGACTTACCTATTCCCGTAATGTGGGGTTTCCAAGAAAGAGTAGATCTTACAGTAACACAAATCATGTTCAGTGAGTCATGAGGTGGAATTACAGAAATGTCAAAGGAAAGACAAGAGTTGTGAAGAATTTTCAATAGAGATGGGTAGAAATTGGGTCTTGGAGGCATCAAACTTAACAAAGTTTTGTTTACCCCACTGAGATATCCAGTCAGAGTTTACTAAGGAAGATGTGTCAAGACAAGATGCCGATCAAGTGAGAAAAGAGGAAGCAGAACTGAAGGATGTGGATGAATGCTGTGTTGAGCTGTCATTGTATAAGTGCCTCGGATTATTTGTGGAGGAAAGGAAATCACTGAAAAAGGAGAAAACTGTGTAGGAAACAGAAGAGGAGAACCTTGAGGGACACCGCTGTCGATGGAGAAAAGTGGGGAGGCAGATACCAGAGAGACAGATACGCCAGAGAGGAAGCTAGATATGAAAGATCAAAGTGAGGGAGGGAAGCCAAAAGAGGGGAGCTTAGAGATGAGACCCTGATGCCACACCCTGTCAAAAGCCTTAGATACGTCAAGGGTAACTACACTTGTCTCCCAAAAATCTTTCAAGGATGATGACCAGACATTAGGATGATAGGAAAAATATCCCTAGTGGATCTTGCCTTAGAGTGATCAGAGAGAAGACTGTGATTTTCAAGGTGTTTAAGAATATGGGAGTTGAGGAGGGATTCAAAGACTTTGGAAATGATAGATGTCAAAGCAATAGGACGAGAGTTAGAGGGTTCAGAACCAACATCCTTCTTAGGGACAGGATATATCATTGCATGTTTCCAAAGAGAAGGAAAAGTTTTGGTTTTTAAGCAGAAACGGAGCAGACGAGCAAGAACAGGTGTAAGTTCAGAGGCACACTCTTTCAGTACAAGGGGATGGATGCCAGCAGGACCATAAGCCTTGCTTGTGTCCTGAGAACGAAGCACTTTTCAGAGAGTCTGAGAAGAGATTATGGGAAGAGACATTGGATTAGTAAGAAAAGCATCAGGGGGTGAAGGAATGTTAGAGTCATCCAAGGTGGAGTTAAAGGAGAAGCAGGAATCAAAGAGAGTTGCTTTGTCAATGGAAGAAACAGATATGGTACCCTCAGAACGGAAAAGAGAAGGAAAGGAAGAGCGACAAAAGTTGTTAGAGATGCCCTCAGCTAAAGACCAGAGAGACTTAACAGTAGATGATAAGGAGATTATCGCACTCCCTTTGAATATAGGAATGCTTTGCCTCACTGATAACATGCTTGCAGCAACTACAGGCAGTGACAAAAGGTGAATGGAAGCCAGAGAAAGGATGCCTGAAGGCATCAGAACAGTAATGGCCGAACAATGGATTGGATGAAGAGGTTGTCTTGGAGGAAGAGGGGATTAATGCTTCCAATCCCACAAGAGTAAACTTTGCTATGCATTTGGCGGAGACAGAAGCATCATCACATAAGAGAATAATTCACCTAAGGAAAGTAAAAAAAGAGAAGTTTACATAAGAAAGACAGACAACAGGAGGCCTGACTGGCCCACAACTGGGTTGTTTGAAAAAAAAAAAAAACCTAATTTGACAAGAACAATTAAATTCCACTTAGTACTTCTTTAAGCTTTCACCGACTCCCCGCTGCTGCACATTAACCTTCTAGTGTCCCCATTACCACTCTTTTCTCAAATAACACATGAATAAATAAAATATACATTTCAACAACTTCTGAAGGTATTTATAGTTTTAGCATTCACTACGTATGATGGTAACTTATTCCAGTGCTCAACACACCTATATGAAAAGAAAATTTCCCATGTCCATAATACATCTTTTAGCTTTTGAGTTTTATTCCATTTGTCCTAGTAGCCATATTTTCTTGTATTTCAAAAAGATGCTCGTGGTTTACTTTATCGAACTTGTTCAGAATTATGAATACTTGGATTAACTTGCCATGAAGTCTACGTTTTTTAAGAGATAAGAAATCTAATCGTTTTAACTTCTCATATACCAGATTTCTAAAGGATGAGATCAATTTTGCTGTGCGTCTTTGTACTTGCTCTAATGTTTCCTCATCTTTTTTTATAGTTTGGGAACCAAAACTGGACTGCATATTCAAGGTATGGTCTTACTAGAGAATTGTGAAGTGTGAGAATTGTTTCTGGTGTCTCATAATCTATGTTCCAGGCTATGAAACCTAACATTTGGTTACCTTTTTTGCTTGCTGCTGGACACTGCTTAGTGTATTTCAAGTTGTTACTAATGACAACTTCATGGTCCTTTTCTTCATTCACTTTAGTTATATTCTTGTCCCTAAAGTGCATAACTTTACACTTGTCTACATTAAACTTCATCTGCCATCTGTCTGACCACTTTCCTCATAAGTTAAGACCTCTTTGAATCATCTTGCAGTCCCACCTGTTTACAGCTCTACCTCCTAGTTTAATATCAGCAGCAAATTTGGAGATCTTAGATATGACACTGAGTTCTAGGTCATTAATGTATATTATGAAAAGAATTGGGCCTAGGACCAACCACTGTGGCACACCACCTGTTATGTCTAGCCAATATGAGGCTTCGCTGTATAATACTACATGCTGCTTTCTTTCAGTAAGCAAGGCTCTGATCCATGTACAGAGTTCTTCACCAATTCCATGTGCTTTGAGTTTGTGTAAAAGTCTCTTGTGAGGTACTTTATCGAAAGCCTTTTGAAAATCTAAATATAATACATCAGATAGTAATTTTCCGTCCTTATTCTGATAAATTACATTAAAAAATTCCAGCAAATTCATCAGGCAGGCTCTTCTATGGCGGAAAACCATGTTGGTTGTCCGATATAATTTAGTGTTCTAGAAACATGACAATTTTATCTACTTTTCCATCATTTTACCTAACACTGCCAAAAGGATAATTGGGCAGTAGTTCAAGGCACATTTCTTGTTTCCTCTTTTACATACAGGAGTAGCATTTGCTAGTTTTCAGTCTGTTAGCACCTGACCATCTGATGGAGATTTGTTGAATATTTTTGTTATGGGGTATATCAACTGTTTCCTGGCCTCCTTTAAAAATCTTGGAGTTAAGTTATCTGGGCCACTGGATTTATTAGGATATTAACTGGTCCGGGTATTCAAGTACTTCAGAGCTCTTTATTTCTCTAACCTTCAACTCTTTTTCATCAGATCTTTGAAACATTTTCATTGGCGACGGTATTTGAGACCTTTTCAATTGTGAATACCGAGAAAAAAGAATAATTTAGTATGGTAGCCATTTCCTTGTCGTCAGTAGTTAGCTTGTCATGTTTGTTTCATGATAGTCCAATGCCCTCTTGTACTGTCTTCCTTTGTCTTTTATATTTGAGGAATTCCTTAGGATTATTCTTAACTTTAAAGGATATTCTTTTTTTCTTCGTCACATTTACTCTTATAACCTTCTTAAACCATCTTTGGATTTTGATTAATTCCAGGAAATTTTCACTGGCTCCCATTGATTTGAATTTCCTATATGTTTCCTTCATTTGGCAAATTAGTCCTTCTGCTCTCCTTTTCATCCATGATGGTTTTGAAATATGGAAAGTTCTCTTTGTAATTCACGGAATATGTTTATTTTCAATCGAGTAGTGTGTTTTTAGAATTATTCCACATTTCCTCTGTTGTTTAAATGTCAATAATGTCAATAAGTTTTTTCCAATTGGTACTAAGAATTTCTTGTCAAATGTTTTCAAAATATGCTCGCCTGCAATCTGGGATCAAGAGTTTGTTTTCATTTACTTCATAATCTAAATTTATCTCTAATCTAATCAAACTGTGATGGCTGTTTGACAAACTCTTGCCTACTTTGCAAGAGTTGATTAAGTTTGTGTCACTGGTGAGGACAAAATCAAGAACGTTTCTACCTCTAGTCGGTTTTTTCAATTAACTGTTCTAGAAAAGCATCTTCACAGTTCCATTAATCATGTTCCCTCTCGGTCACCTGTTAACCTGTTCCAGTTTATGTTTGGACTGCTGAAGTCTCCAACCATCAAAACCTCTTGATTGTTTATCATAATTTTGATTTCATTGTATACTATCTTATCGTCATCTTCTTTTTGCTTAGGAGGTCTGTAAATGTCGCCGAGATGTAGTTAACTTTTGAAGAGAGTGGCAAGTATGCAGTATGTTGTAGATCAGAGGGCTTGGGAAGAGAGTCAGTTGTTGTTCGCTGATGATACAGTGCTGGTGGTTGATTTGGGCGAGAAACTGCAGAAGCTGGTGACTGAGTTTGGAAAAGTGTGTGAAAGAAGAAAGTTGAGAGTAAATGTGAATAAGAGCAAGGTTATTAGGTACAGTAGGGTTGAGGGTCA
>JAUUDZ010011384.1:0-11575 GCA_032361705.1 Panulirus versicolor | reverse complement strand
CAAGCAGTTCTCTCAATGGTGTCTGTCTGGTCATATCATTCACATGGTTTCCATCACATTTTGTTCTCATTTTCCCACTACTTTTATGGACGGTGTTTTCTGAAGGCTTAGTTCTAATTAATCATAAATATGTTCCACCACATTCTATTTTCTAATAGATAGATACAGTAGATAGATAAGAAGACTGAGTAATCTGCTTATAAATGTTTGTCAATAAATACAATAATCACCCATTCCTAGCTTTATGGGAGGGGGGGATGTTCTACAAAAACCTTCCTCAAAGAGAAATTAAATATAGCAAAACAATAACTCTGATTCTGCCAACAGATCTGTATAATCCAGAAGCTGCTGGTGCCAGTGCTTTCATTTTATGCCCTTATGGTTTACATACAGAAGCTGCCGGTGCCAGTGCTTTCATTTTGTGCCCTTATGATTTACATATAAAATACATTCCCCCATAAGATTTGACTTTACCACTGAAGGGGCATTGCAGCACAGTCCTAGTAATTAGCACAATCAAATAGGATATTGTGGTAAATAGACCTAAACAGGTGATGTACATATAGTTACTCTATTATGGCAAAATTCCTAGACATAGCTTACCTTTTGTACCTCGGAGGCTGCCACAGTGACTGAAATAGCTTGAAGGAAACAATGCTTAACATTTCGCAAATTTAGGGTGGCACGATATGTGACTAGTAATGACAAAGAAAAATTGCAGAAGTACCTGAACTGCCTGGACAACCTGACCAGGTTCAATGTTGGATCTGGATCTTAACCTACGGAGTCTTCGGGCAGCTGTGGATGAGCTAGTGTTAGTGTTGGAAGTGGAGGATGGTGCTGAGGCATCCTCTTGAGTTGCCTCACTTGAGTTTGCTACATTGAGATTGCTCTTCCTCCATGGAGATTTGTCCTTCTCTTTACAAGGAAGTGGGGACTGTGCCTCTGTGTTGGGACATGGAGTAGTGATATATGATGATCTTATATAAAAAAAAAAATTATGATCAAGCAACAAGTTTTATATTCAAAATTGTATGCTACAAGCAGAATCTTTCTAAACATTTTAATGGATATCTGTATTTGGATACTCTAATTCCATTTATAAACTTACATGGGGTGGATCAAGTGTGTCCAAGCACCCTTTCGGGAAATACTTGCAGAACTGGGGTCCCTACACCTAACCCCACAGGGTAGTAAAAAAGTGAGGGATGCCTAATACTTTGAAGTACATATACTACCCTGTAACCTTACATTCAACACAATTATCAGGAGTATGAAATGTGTTAACCACATTTCTGCCAAATCAGGTATGTGATATTTACAAACTAAAATAACTTCATGAAGCATTGTCCTCTTTCAGTTATAATGAGGACTGCATTTGTTTACACATCAAAGGGTGAACTTTTTTAATACCTATTCACTTTTCTTACCTTACTGAGGATGCATTAGGAAAAGACGACTAAGTCAGTAAAGAGAAAAAAATATCTATACTATTTAGGATTTGCTATCCTTCAAAACCATATGCACATGAAACTTGTTGATTCTGATCTTGGTTATCAAGATAATGAAGCAATTGGTTAAATCCTTTTCATGCCATGTCTTACATTAGTTGCATTTCAATGCCACACAAGGAGAGAATATAACTATAATGCCTGTAAAGATGCTCAAGCACATTAAACCTTAGTGGTGTCAGGGAGGGTTAGGGTTCAGTCCCATTTCAGCTAATATAAAATTACCCATGGGTCTATGAGTTCTTGCCATACCACAGCACACATATATGTGAAAGATTATAATATCATGATAAATGGGTCACAAGAAAGGGCGGCCTCTTTCATGATTTTATAACCTGCACAAAAGTTCAGAGACTACCCCAATTACTGCTCTCATTATTCTCAATATTAAGAAACATCAATTCTATCCTCAAGGAACTTCATCATTTTAATCAAACTCGAAAGACAGAACTGAAGCATATTAAGCTCAGCCTGGGTCCTCTCATTACTCTGAAATTTCTTATGCAATTACATGAAATACTAGACAGTTAAAACATACCTATCTGTATTCAACAAGTCATTTCCTACTTTATGGCAGGGTGGCTTATTTATAAAAATGAAACATGGAGAAGCAGCGGTACGCTCCTACCTTCTATGGCTTCCATGGTGCGCACCACATCAGTCTTCTCCACTGATGGTTTCCAGTCTTGGTAAACACGCTGGTAGCTTCCTCCTACTGCATGGTCTTCTGACAGCTGGTCCTCTGGTAAGGTCCCAAGGGAGGCTACACCTCCGGCTACACCACCCACACTGCCAACTAAACTGCCTCCCTCATCTAAAGGGAAGTCAGCATGGGTGGGATGGATGCCCAGAGACAGGGCAGGTACAAGGAAAAAGAGGATAGTTAAATGTTTAACAATACTTGAAAAACTGCAAATAATAAGGAATAGGAGAAGTCAGCATGGGTGGGATGGATGCCCAGAGACAGGGCAGGTACAAGGAAAAAGAGGATAGTTAAATGTTTTACAATATCTGAAAATCAGCAAATAATAAGGAAAAAGAGACAAAAGTAAATGGAATAATGAAAAAAAGGAAGAAGAGGTAATAACAGAAGAGATGCGTGTGAATAACAATGAGTGAAAAGATTGATGGAGTGAACTTACAGGATGAAGAAAGGACAATCAATAATGATAAATATATGAAAAGTCGAGGAAAATAATAATGGTGGAAAAAAAACAAAGGAAACAGGGAAAAAGGGAGAATGGAGAATGAAATTGTGAAAAAAAAGTAGAAAGAGAGTTGGTTAAAAACAGAGGCCTAGAAGGGGTAGGGGAAGGAAGACCGGAAGGGAGGGATGATGTTTAGACAAGGCAGGATCATTAGAAGATGTTGAGAAAATTTTAAGGAGATTGGAAGAGTCAGCTCCAATAGGAAAGGGAAAAAAAAAGAGGTAAGTGTGAATACATGGAATGAAGTATGTTAGAATAATGGGATAGGGAGGGGTTGTTGGGATGATCAGAAGCTGGAGGGGAAATGGACAGATATGGAATGTGGAGTGATAAAAGTTACAGGAAAAATGTAAGGGTGCTGTATTTTTGGGGTTAATGGAGAGGAATGGACTTAGCTGGGTGGAGGTGGACGAAATGATTTATTGATTTCTTGGAATTTGTAAAGCACTAGAACCTTTGTTATTCAGTGTGTTTAAGTGTGGAATTATATATTTTGGCTTCCTTTTAAAAATTCATCAATCAATTTAAATAATCACAGAAAAAATTACTCCAATAATCTTATTACCTTCACTGTTTTACAATTCATATTTGCTCTAAGACCTATAGTTTTGGCATTTCTGTTCCACAGAAATACCGCTGAGCAAGTCTCCTCTCCAATAAGCATGACTAATCCTCAGTTGACAAAGGAGTCTCAAAATTGTAATTCTAGTTGAAGAAGGAATGTCATACTTCAACTCCTTTATTCATCCTCTGAAGTTTTTATTCTTTTGCACTTGCAAGTTCCATGTAGCATGACATTTACATCTAACGTGATTATCTAATCTACTTATGAAATCATTATGAGGTGTAACTAGAAAAATGTTCCTTTAGCCTTGGAATCTGCTATTTCATTACTGATGATACCATTATGTCCAGGAGTGGAGTCTTACAATCCAATCTTGGACTTTTGAGCTATAAAATGCATTGAAACAGTGTGATGTGCCTTGGGGTGCACACTGAGAAACAAAGTATACCGTAAATTTGTTTTTTGGCATTACGTGCAACCTGAGTACCATACAGTTTTGCAGTATATTCTCAGTAGTTTTGCTGTATGAAACTCAAATTTCAATGATTAAGCAGAGCCTACGCCTTAATAATGACATTTTGAGCCATCAATGATCATCATTCTGTTTTCATAAAGGGTATCATGATGAAGGAATTTACTTTTTGTTATTATAAAAGCAATGTTGCTTTTGCTTGTTTTCATCAGGTGCTTTTCAGGCAGGGAACCAAGTTAAACATACTTCTTGAACTGCCCCAACCACTCTCATACATGGTATATTTCATTCTTACATTATAGGGTTTGAACAACTTTGGATGTCTGATTAAACATGCAGCAAACATTTCAGTCCTCTCAGCAGCAAAATCATACTTATATGTAGGATTGGATGGTGTATGTTAAAGCCTAAAGAGAGACTTTAAGCCAAGTTCTTATGTCTTATATATATATAACAGAGGAAGCTTGACAGAATCTACAAAAAATATTTCAACTTTTAGAGGATCTGAATGAACTTTGATGGATGAAAAGTTGTTAAAGAGCTGGAGAAAAAAAAGAGTGGGAAAGAATATTTGGAGTTGAGAAGGATTTAGGGGTTTGAAAAAGAAAGTGTTGGGAAAGATCAAATGATTAATAGATGTAAGGAGATGAATGTATGGAGGGGTATCATGAGGGATGAATAGATGGAAAAGCATAACATACTGGGATGGATAAAGCTATTGATAAATCAATGGAGGGGTGATGTGAAGGATGGAATAAGCATGGGCAAAGGTAGTTGATGGACACAGTTTTGGGAAGAGATGGTCAGAACATTATGAAAAAGAGAAAGGTGGAAGACTGAAGTAATGAAATGGATTTAAGAGTGATAGGAAGGATGGAAGGTTATCAGGAAGGAAAAGTAGGTGATATGATGGGAGGGCAGAATATTATGAATAGTAAATGCAGGGGAGTTTCACAAAAATAGCTTTATGAGTGTGGGAACAGACATACAGATGAAGTGGGGTGGAAAGTAAAGAGGTGAGGGTATGAATAGATGAGTGGTGGGCTTTGGAAAGATGGATAAACATACAGGTGTAGAAGGAAAGATGTACAGGTGTGAACAGGAATGACTGGAAAGGTCTAGAGAGAAGATAGGGAGAGAAAACATAATGTATGTCAAGTAAGACAAGGATATAAAAGAGGGAGGAGAAATGTGCAAGAAGGCCATGGACATAGCAATGTGAAGGGTAAATGTTTGTGTCAGAGCAACATTTGTTGGAAGGGTGTGGGAGAGAATTAATGAAAAAGTACAAAAGATAGATGGAGGATTCTGAGAAAAGCTGAAAGAATGTAAATGGTATGGACAGATATGGGGAAAGATGGTTGGAGATCTGCATGGAAGGTGGGTTGCACTCTTGCAAGAGTGGATGGAATGTAAGGTGTAAAGATGGATGGAGGTAGGGAGGGTTGGAATGTTGCAAGTAAGGAAACATGGTGGATCGTGTGGACGATAGGTATGGACAACGATGGAGCACAAGAAGGAATGCATAGCTGTGTGAAGTAAGAAAAGAAGGGTTCTGTGAAAGTGAAGATGGTGGATTTGGGTAAAGGTGAAAGATATGAGATGGTGTGTGGAGTTTGGAGTGAAGGCATTAGAAACAGAGAGAGACAGTGTGCTGGGACTGAGTGGTAAAGGGGTATGCAGGAGGACAAATAGGGTGCATGAAGGTGAAGTGTGGGAATGGATGAAGAATACATGAGAGAGGGGATGACGGATGGTGTTTGTGATGTGGTGGGGAATGGATGGATGGGTAATGAAAAGATTGAGGAGAGGAGAGTGAAGATGGTAAGAGTTTATGAACTGATGGATTAAAGGGTGTGGGTGGATGAATGGATGCTTGTCAGGAGGGAAGGACTGAATACAGGAGTGTGAGAGGAGATGAAAGAAGAGTGAGAATTTGAAAGAAAAAAGTGAGAATGCAAAGAATGGTTAAGGGGTATACTGAGGAAATGGATGAAAGGATGGAAAGCCTGTGAGAAAGAACGCAAGGAAGAGTGTTAACAAAAAACTGATGGAGGTATGTGGGAGAAGAAAGATGAAGGGGAAAGAAACTGATATTAATGGAAGAGTGAGGGGAAGGAGGGATGAAATGATACAGAAATGGAGAGCTGTTTGGAAGATACTGATGGATGAATATGGAGAACAGATAATGGTAGAATTGTGTGAAGAGGCTGGACTAAGTGGTGGAGGAAGAAGATTAATGGGAATGAAGAGGATGGACTAAGTGATGGAGTAAGAAGATTAATGGGAATGAAGATGACACATAAGGAAGGTTGTGGAGAGCAGATAAAATGAGAGACATTGGAAGGAGATGGAAGAGGGTAGTGGAAATGAATTAATACTGATAAAAACAAGGGTGCACAAGGGGAAGGAAAACTGGGAAGAGGCATGGGAACGATGAATGGGGATGTAGGCGAGGATGAATTGATGAGATGTCTGTTAAATGTACAAATGAAATATATCAGAAGGGATGGGTGGTCAGGAGTCAGAACAAACTGATGAAGAGGTATTGGGTGGAATTACCTGAAAAGTATGAGAATAGATGGATTAAGGAGTATGGGATGGATACAGATGGCAGAGGGGAGCATGATGGTGGAGGAAAGCTTACAAAAAAAAAAGATATATGAGTGGTTGTGGGGAGGGAGGGATGGAGGAAAGAAGGTTATGATAAAAAGACATATGAATGGTTGTGGGGAGGGAGAGATAAAGCGCATACTGTATGAAGGATGGGAAGGGGTGGGGATGGATGGCATGGGGGTGAAAGGAATGAATGAAGGTGCAGACAGTGATAAGCGGAGGGGTGTCATGGATGGATGAAAGGTGCAAGAACAGGTGTTCAGAAGGATGGATGGTGTCACAAGGGCAGCAAAAGAGTTTAGAAGAGAGATTCAAGCAAGTAAAGGTGAGAAAAAGGTATATTAATAGTATGGATCTGGGATATGTGAGAAGGATGGACAAACTGCTGAATTAAAGTAAAAAAAAAAGTACCTGAGAAGATATGGCTTATGGGAGGGAGAAGCCTTTTCTAAAAATGGTGGTGGATATCTGGATGAAAACAAGAAGAAAAGAAAGAAAAGGGGAGAGGGAGATAAAAATGATGAAGAGGAAACATGATACAAATAATACAATGAAAAGGGTGGGGAAATTATGAGAAAGGGAGTAAGTAATTCAAGATGGGAAAGGTAACCGAGTGGAAAGCCAAAGCTTTCCACAAAAGGAAAACAGGTAAATGAGTCGAGTGAAAAGGCTTTATACAAATGGAAAACCAAAAATTATAGAAAATACAGACTATGAATGTTCTTAGCTTTGTTGTGACAGATATATACATTCATTAAGTAGGAAATATATCCCATCATAATATGTGTAATCTGTTTTCAATAGGCACACTATAATCAACCACAGCACCAAACCATACTATAATGATTCATAGCACCACATGCTACCTATCTTATCTAGGAGAGAAAAAGAGCACCTTAACCTGTGAAAAAAAGGTTGAACAAGATGAATAATAACACTTTTTGATAAAGGGTCAAAATTGAAGATTAATGTATACAATCAGTGGCATAGTGAGAAGAAATGCTGCTGGTGTTAAACATCAAATTACACCCTTAGTGGCATATTAAGAAGTATATGGGCTATAGGCTGAGGTTTCTGCAGCCCTAAATATCCGGCCCTGATTTACAGGGAAATCTAAGGGGTTATGTACTTCCCTAAACTGCCAAAATTGTGCACTAGAAGCCTACAATCCTAATTTTAGATTTGTATCATGGTTATGGATCCACAGTGTATAGTGTTAAGAGTGGAAAGGCCCTATCTCTTTTAAGAACTAGCCTCTGTTTGCTGCTTTCCCCTGCTTTCCTACCCCAAGCCCACCTAAGTTCCCCAACTAAAACCCTTCCTACCTATTTCTCTCATCTTTCTGTTGTCATTTCTTCAACCTAACCCTATTTCTCTTATCATTTATGAATTCATGCATATCTATTTTCTGAAAATGTGTCTTACCTATGAATTCCTGTACATCAATTTTCTGAAAATATGTTTGATTACTTATTATTACATATGAAACAGTAATAAAAAGTCAACTGATTAATTGTAACCTTAGGCATATTTCTTGTATGAAATACTTCTTCTGTGAGAAGTACCCATAAACATCCTACAAAAAATAACTCCCCCATATCCATAGGTTTATATATTTTTTAATACATATTTGCCATTTCCCACATTAGTGAGGTAGTGTTAAGACCAGAGGATTGAGCCTAGGATGGAAAATCCTCACTTGGCTTTGTATATCCTAGTATTACTATGCAGAGAACGTACCTACATGAATGCCATAGTAGATATAAAGGGCTGGTAGTGAGAGGTGAATGGCAACATACGTGGGCTAACAAATGTGTATGGAGTACCCCCCAGTAGCCAGGGGTACCAAGTTTAACACAGTGATATATTAGACTAGAAGACTTTGGGGGTTCCTGGTCACAAAACTGTTTTTTCTAACCATTTCAAGCATCTAGAAATACCAATATGCTAATGCTGCATTTTCACAATAACAGAATTAAAAGGGTACTGTTAAATAAATACTGTTCATGGCAAACTTGCTGCCCCTAATTAAGTGCCTCTTGGGGAGGTTCCCTGCTTGCTACCCCCACCCTCACCCCCCACTATGCCAGTGTATACAATAAACATTACTGAGACAGTTTAGAAAAAATTAAGTGTTCTGAAGCAGTTGCGATGTCATGTCCACACATGCATTCCAGTTAGGATACAGTATCGGCATACATCTTGTGTAACCTACAAATGACATTCTAATATTAATAAAGATTACTGAAGATTTGGCTGCTGTGTGTAGCTTTGACATCACAATTTTTGACTGGAATTCTACAGCAGGATGCAAAAACTTCATCATAAAAAGACCAGGCACACTTCACTCAAGACAGACAGTGAATCATGTCCTGAAAAGGGAGACCAATCCCGACAAAAATAATTGTCATACAATACCTTGATGCTGGGTTTAAGATTCATTCTGTGTCAGACTTGGCAAAGTCCTGGAAAACTATGCTTTTGAAATAAATATTTAGGAACTCAATAAAGTGGTCATGAAGTATGTCAATTATGGCCAACACGAAAAGTCAGTAAGTCAGGACTCTTGAGACATACGTGGTACCTTTCAGTATTTAAGAGCCAGAATCACCTGCTTCTTCCATTACCAGACACACATAAGCGAAGAGACAAATGGGAAGATGTATGCAAGAAAATAAACACGCACATACAGTGTGGATGTGATTAAATTTCTCTCTTCATAATCACAAATCACTGCTCCAAATAAGATAAAATTCTGCTTGAAATTCACAAAGCATGACCAAGCATAAACTGTTACACCTACAGGGATGACATGACAAGCGAGTGAAAACGAGAAATCTACCTTCAAAATTTTCTTAAAATATAAACTAATGTCTCTACAACTGGGCAATTGGCTAAAAGCAATAATCATTTATCAAAGTAGCAATGGCATAAAAGATCAAATAGGTATTTGCCATTGTTACATGCTAGCTAGCTAATGCAGTCAAATTGTTAATTGTTAGTTGGCATTCACCAGTAAAAAGCTACTTGCTAGCAAAAAAGCTGAGTCTACCCTATCATTAAACTATATCATATGAATGCTTGCTGTGTGTTCATCAAAAAAAAAAATTCGGAAAATGTTGCCCCCTCTGAGTACCAAACCACTGACTGCTTCTGTACATCACTTAACTTACAGTGCATCTAGCACACCTATTTTCCATTCACTGTAATGACTGGTGAACAACAGTAAAATACCCATAAAATATACTTTACTATCCTTCGGCAAAATTTTCATCGCATAACTACAACACAGAGCAGAGGAACTGATGAATTACATATCCAATATGAAAGACAATATGTTTGGCAACTTTTAACAAACATTCAAGGAACAAAAGGTTCAAATGGGGTGAGGAGTTAGGCAAGAAGTGGAGTTAAGAAAATGGAAATGGTAGGGTTTAACTGTTTGACTCTTCCAAAAAACAAAGAAATAGTCTTACATGCAGGGTACTACTGACAACAATTCTAGTTCCACATTTCAAATTGTGTTGTTTACTATAAGTCTTTCATTAAGATGATGTTCTGTCCATATTCATATCTCTGATGCCTGTTCCCTCTGAGAACTTCCATCATGGGGTGCTCACGGCAAAAGCCAAAGTACAAGGTTACATAATAAGTTTCAAGTTTTGATTTTATACATTTTCAGTTGATCTAAATGCAAAATGTCTCTGAAAGTTAAAAGAGATTTCAGAAAAATATATATCCCTTTACATTATGCTTATTAGATTAAAAATTATATGAGATTTCAGAAAAATATATATCCCTTACATTGTACTTATTAGATTAATAATTATAAAGTAAAAGGCTGAATGTTTGTGAGTCACAAGCTGAATGAGCATTCATGTGCTCTTCATTCTGTCTTCATGATTAGAATATGTTCAAACTTTGCCTCTTCCTATTCATTTTTTTTAATATCTTATATGTTTTAATCCATCAATCTAAGCCATACCAAGTGATTTATTGATGTACTGTATATTCATATGCCAATCATATTTTGAGATGATGTACTTTATAAATTCCACCACACTTTAATCTTATTATTAAGTTTCTCTGTTCTGCATAGCTGTTTGAAGCATACAACATATCTCTCCATCTACAATTACCTATGAATAAGGAGGCCTGACAACCATCTATCTTGTTCATTCCAAATCTCAAGATAATCCTAAAAAGACCATCCTATTCTCAGAAAATTTATTCCACATTCTATCAACAAATATGAGTACTTATAAGATTCTTTTTTTCCATATCTGTGAATGTCACATAATATCTCAATTTCTTGTCCTTCTTTCTAATGCATATAATTTCCTCATATTAAGAACATCTACGCCATTTATAATTAGCAAAAGTCAAAAACTGAATCAAGATGTTCTTAAAAACAAATCAAAACAAAGATAAGCAAGGAGAATTATATCACGAATGGTCAAGATAAATAGAGATGGTCAGTCTTATGTTCAAGCCATACCTTCAGCTTTGGCCAAGAAGGAAACAGGACAGATGGCCAGAAGAAATGGTCATGGAAAGAAAAAAATTGTCATTATTATTCAAAACTGGTCATACAAGACAGAACAAGTCAAGAGTTTAGATAAATCAATATACTGTATTAAGTAACACACTGATAGTGAATAATAAATAAAATTATTACATTATCACAGGATATGGAGCATTATTACCTACAAGCATACATCAAGATAGAAAAGGTTTCATAACCTAACATAGTATTCAACTGTGAAGTGAGTTATGGGTTGAAAAGGAATGAAACTTTTCATGGATAAGCTACCAAACCTACCAAGAGATGTATCCAAGTCTAAAGACTTGCGGTGTTGGTGAAGTCGCCTTTTAAGCTCATCAGACTGACGTTCTTCCTTTTCATTTTCCTTGAACCATGATTCAATCTTTTGGCGCCAATTTTTACTGTCAAGGATTGAGAGTGGAGGAAATCATGAAATAGAGATACAACATTTCAACTAAAGTTAAATGACAATGTTTGCATCATATGTTCTCACATTCACAGCAAGGTACAGTATATCAGTGGCATAAAAGTTCCAAATCTCTGGCTTATCAGTATGTTTATTCTAGGTGAGTGTCCCTTAAGAAACCAATCTTAAAATGATTTTATAAATGAGACAGCAGGTACTGTCACAGATATACGGCTTGTTTTATATATATA
>JAUUDZ010011373.1:0-11575 GCA_032361705.1 Panulirus versicolor | reverse complement strand
AAGCACTTACAGAAGTGTTCAACCACTCCTGGAAACTTGCCAACATAATACCACCCCTAAAACCCTCCCAACCACTTCACACACACACTCTCTCTCTCTCTCTCTCTCTCTCTCTCTCTCTCTCTCTCTCTCTCTCCTCCAACGGCTCTGTTTCTTCTATACCATCATTATCCAAACTCTGTGAACAACCGATCCAAAACAGAGTAAAACAAAACATCCAACTCTCACCCACATAACATGGCTTCAGACCCAACCACTCTTAACACCACACAACACACTCACATCCCACAAAATATACCAGAAGGTTTTCAACCAAACACATCTCCCTTCCCGCACACTACTAGTGGCAACAGACACCAACAGATCATTTGACACTCTCCCCCGACACATCTTCACATAAAAGACACTTGACACCTTCCTCCACGACAATGATAAAAATTGGTTGACCAATTTCATAGTCGGTCGCCATGGTAGAGTCACTCACAAGAGCTTCACTACTGTAACGCTTATACTCTACATCGGAGTTCCCCAAGCTGCACTTCTTTCCCCTACCCTCTTCAGTCTCTTCTTTCACAGCCTCCAATTACCCCTGATAAACTGCAGACGACCTCATGATCACATCACATGACCCTGACACCACAGTTGCAACACCAAGCATGCAGCAGTACATTACACTGGCATACCCAAAACAAAATGTCTGCAACTCTATAAAAGTCTTCAATTATTCTTTTCACCGCAGATAGACACGAATCCAGCTCTGATCCTCCATTCTCCCTGAATGGGTAAAAATTTCCACTGAACAAAACGCCAATCCTTCTACATACATGATATTCACTCCTCACTTCGATAACATCGCCACATTAGCAACATACAAAACTATATGCCCTCAGAACGCTGTCTGGCACCAAATTAGGACGAGAAAAAACAACCCGTAACATCTGTAAACAATTCCTCCGCTCCACTCTTAATTCCGCCTCGCCCTCCTTGCCTTCTGCTCCCTCATAACAGAAATAGAAAACCTCAAACCACACAAAATAGGGCACCCAGAACAATGACAGGCTGCCCAACAACTATAACCACAACACTCACAAAGTGAAACAAAGAATGGATTTGCCCTTGCGTTCGTTAACAAGTACAGGGAACTGTTGTCTTATTTTGAGAGAACAGGTTAGGGTGTTTTCCAGAGTGATCCTAGTTGTATGAATAACAGCTGGAATACACATATAGCAATAATGAGTAACATGTAGAATGATGTCCCCACCCACTCCGCCCATTAGTATGCTAGGTGGGCTAAGTCGTGGGAAGAAAGGATTCGACTTTTCTCAGACGAGATAAGAAGTTCTCAAAGTGTGGAACGACGACAGGAGTTCTTGTAGTCGCTTGGGGTCTTCTGCCCAGATACAGACGAAATTAGTTTTCACACACTCTGGGACGAATGTCCAGTGATTGCAGAACTCTGCATCAGGACAATGAACAGGAAGGTAAGGAGCTTAGCGCACCCTGAAGTACACCTGGAGTGTCCGTCCTGCAGGTATCTATTGACCCATCAGAACGTTTGACCCCTTACCCCTAGTAGTGCAAGTGTCTTAGGTAAAAGGTTCTTGTAAGACATGTCAAAGGCACTTCTAAGGTCAATAATGGTAGTCCACAGAGCCGTAAGGTACGTTGAGTAAAGTTCTGGGTATTCCTGTCAGGTAAGAACACATAGGTATCTGGTGGGAGTCAATTTCAGATGGAATAAAGTAGTTGGTGGAGTAGGATTCTCTCCATCATCTTGCAGTAGCAAGAAGTGAGAGAGATGGGCCTGTCGTATATTTCGTCCAGTAGGGCTTGGGAACGGGAATAGTGTTGCTTCTCTTCTAGACCATAGTTAGATATCCCTCCAATAGGCACAAGTTGTAGAGACTAAGAAAGAGGTTTCCTGGAAACTATAATGAGGCGCAGAGTGAAGGTAGTGTCATTTTCACCGGGGTAAAGGGAGGTGGCTGCGCCCCTGAGAAGCGCTTAACGAAGTTCCTTATGGTTGATCGGTACCGGGTCATCATCCTCCCACGCTTCTGGCATCGTCGATACGACGCTGAGGTTGAGCTTCAGTTTGTACTAATGTAAGTCATATCTTGAGGTGGTATAGCGACTGTAACTATAACTGATGAGGACCATTCCAACATTCCAGTTGGTCAGTTGATGTTTCCCACAGAAGGGTAGAAGTCTGCCGACTGATGGAGTTGGTGAGATCATAGCGCAAATCTTGGCGGACACAGGATTGCAGGTTGATTAGGTTGTCAACTGCAACACGATAAGTCCTGAAAAATATTCTTTCGTGGGTTTATGTCTTTATGCTTCAGAAGGTTCGGCGGCCAGACTCTGTCTCTCCCACTGCTGTGGCTGACTTGTACTTGTTTCAGGAACATGGTCAGTGTGACGCTTCTAGCAGGTTTCAGCGGCTGTGACCAGGGTGGCGTACAGGGTCTCCACATTGTGTCAGGGTCTGCGGTAATAAACTTGAACTATGTAGGCTACAAATAACAGAGAGATGCCTGTTAATATATGCAGGGGAATAAATGGAGAGAGCCATCAGAAAATGAACAAGGACAAAAGAGTTTAAAATGTGAAGAAATCATGTTAAATCTATAAGATACCCTGAGAATATGACAGAAAGTACATAAAGAGCGAAAAAAGATGAAGAAAAATCCCACAAAGTCGCCAAAAGACTTGCTAAATGGTCAAAAACCGTTGCAGATGGGTGCAAACTTGGTAACTTACAGTCCCCATGGCGTAGGAGAGTAAGACAACCTCTGAACAAGCAAGAGATGCGATGAGCGCTACGTGCTAGCTAGCTATTGACATGACAAAACTTCAGTAGCCTGCTCTCTACCTTGAACTTCTGGGAGCCGAGGTAAACAACTTCGTGTATCAACCCACCTTCCACCTCTGGACAGCATTGTTTTATCCTCTAAAAACATCAGATTGCGTGATATGTGGTGCCTGAGTTTTCTTGCTTTGATAAAAAGATCAGTGTTTTGTGCAAGTCGATTCAGAGCTACCTTGACAACCTTGCATCACTGCTCACATACATCAGAAGCCCTGAGATGGATAGTATTCAACACGATTCCCTTTTGCATAGATCTTCAGCTCTCCTAAACTGATAAAAGTATTAACAGTGGGACTATTTATTTCACCTAGTCAATAAAACATAGTTTGAATAGTGATCAAAATGCTTCGAATAATATCTGGTTTATGACTTTATCTTGTCCGATACGTCTGGCAAGATTTTATCACAACAAATGTTATGTTGATTATCGTACAATATGCAGAGATGTTATCGTACAGTATCTCCATTTACAGGTTTGACTCGACCCAGCACACTATCAGCATCAAACATGATTCTAATCACTGTTGGTGGGTTTCACTTATGATTATCACGTTTCAGTTCGAGGGCACACATGCTTGAAAGTGGGATGAGAAGTATCTGAGCAATTTGAAGGGAAAAGACACTCGCTGGCATCTGCAGGCTAGATGTGATCTGCATTAGTGGTTAGGGTTACTATACAGAGAGTTAGATATAAAAATCATTCGCTTATTTACTATTACTGTTAAGTAGGTAGATACTAAATCTATAAGAATACGCACATTCCTTCAAGATGTTAGTCGAAAAAGCAAAGATGTTAGCAACGTAAGCAACAAAATTAATATAATCCAGAATACCTCACGATTAACAAACGCAAGTGGGTTAATGTGTAATATACTTTTGCGAGAGCAGGTCTTCCTTATGATTTCGACATTGTATCTATCTTATCTAAGAAATGGTTACTGAATTCCTTCATGAGCGCGACTTGTTACTTACGAAATTTGGATTTTTTTTTTCTATTACAGTAAACTGGTTTGGAGTCTGTAGAGTAACCTTGCACTTTGGTGGCATAAGGTTTGTATCTTATAAACTCGAAAGAAAAAGAATGCATTGTGATCATCGACCATCATGAAGTTCAATCACATCTTTTGAGCATAAGTCATCTTATTTAACAGAGTTACTCATATTCCATTTGTTAAGTTGTCTGACTGATGGGCAATTAGAACATTACAGTTTATCATATCATGATGTTCGACAATCGCAGCCAGTGATGAAATTCACTATAAATAGCCTAGACAGATACCGAGGATCGCTCATTACATAACAACAGATCGCTAAGGTTAGAGAAGGTGCAAGCTCAGTGGTGAGTAGATATAAATACAACGTGGCAACACCACGCAGCTCTTAACATATGCTCACTGAGTGGACGCTCCCTCCGCTTACATAACTCGAGATAAATATTCTCTCTCTCTCTCTCTCTCTCTCTCTCTCTCTCTCTCTCTCCAGCTGAGGTAATCTAGACAACTGATTCATATTCCGTGTTGTCTGGGGTGACCCTCACCGTCTGTCTGTGGCGTGTCAAGATCGTGAATGTTAAGGCAACTGAGCATTGCGTGTTGCTCTTAAAAACAGTCTGGCGGTGCAGAAACGTAGAAGAAAAAATTAGATTTTTTCTTTTTTCAGAGTCTGACGCCTGTATCTCGAGGGAGATCGCTGATGCTTGCTACCAGCGTAGACTGGGATTACCTGTAGCTTGGTTTTGTTGATCATCCTCATGAAGCAGAGGGACCGTCTCTGACTCTTTGCGCTGCTTCAGTTCTACCCAATGTTGCTGCTGGCAGTCTCACACAAATGTGATTCACGTGAGCCACTGTGCATCAGTTCAAAGTAGCTTTGTAAGTTAGGAAATAAGAAAACGTAACAGTCCTCGCAGCCAGCAGACTATTCTTAATGAAGTGACCATGGCAGCTTAAAAATCTGACTCGTACTAAATATCCATCTTTACTTTCATTTGTTTTGACCTTTTGGTTCCCCTGGCATCTTCCAAAGACAACCTCGTTCGTCTCAGACACATCATTTTACCTTTCAGCACTTTGAGAGATTACACCCGAGGACCCATATTGTTCCTTCCTTCTCTGAGTTCGGATTAGGGATTGATGTTCGACCTACGAATTAAGTTGTTGCCATCAGGTAATGTCACCAGTAGTCCAACAAGGTTGACGCTAATTGATGCTTCCTAATTTTGAAACATTTTGCTCATAATCCAAAATCAGTGGTACATTTCCAAACGGCATATCTGGTTATGAGATTCAGTTCACTAATTACGATGATGAAAGAATCCTTTTACATCAAACAGGGACCAAATATCATATGATAGGCACGAATTATATATGAATAATCATAACGGAAATTATCATGATGTATATTGGAAATCAGAAATGAAGACATTAGAATAGTATATCATAGTAATGCGATAAATTCTTATCCTTATAAGGAAGTCTAAGGACCTCAGTAGAGATACACAGTACACTTTTTGTCCATACTTGATCACCGTTTCCAGCGTTAGCTGTCATGTTTAATGCACCGAAACCACAGCTCCCTACCCACATCCAATCTCAATAGACCTTTCCATGGTTTACCCCGGACGCTTCACATGCCCTGTTTCATTCCATTTACGGCACGTCGATCCCAGAATACCACATCGTTCCAATTCACGCTAAGTGTGCACGCCTCACCCGCCTGCATGTTCAGGCCCCGATCGCTCAAAATCTTTTTCACTACATCCTTCCATAACCAATTTGGTCTCCCGTTTCTCCTTGTTCCCTCCACCTCAGACACATATATCCTCTCTTGTCAACCTTTCCCCACTCATTCTCCAAACCGTTTCAGCATACCCTCTTCTGCTCTCTATATCACGCTTTTCATAGTTTCATAACCACACATCTCTCTTACCTTTCATTACTTACTCGATCAAACCACCTCACACCACATATTGTCTTCAAAAGTGTCATTTCCATCACACCCATCCTCCTCTGTACAGCCTCATCTATAGCACACGCCTCGCATCCATGTATTAATGTTGAAACCACTATGCCTTCAAACATACCCTAATTTGCCCTCCCAAATAATGTTGTTTTTTTCTACACCTTCTTAAGTGCTCTTAAAACCTTCGACCCCTACCCCAAGCTATGACTCACCGTGAAAGCCATGGTTTCATTTGCTGCCATTTCCACTCCCAGATATATAAAACACTTTACTTCCTCCAATTTTTCTCCATTTAAACCAGCCTACCCCTCAAACCTGCTGAACCTAATAACCTTGCTTTTATTCAGATTTACTTTCAACTTTCTCTTTTTACACACTCTTCCAGATTCAGTCACCAACCTCCACTGTTTCTCACTCGAATCTGCCTCCAATGCTGCATCATCAGCAGACAACAACTTACTTCCAAGACCCGCTCATCCCCCTCACACTGCTTACCCGCCCCTGTCTCCAAAATCTGAATATACCTCCCTCACTACCTCACCATAAACAAATTGAACAACCACTGTGGCAACGTGTGGAACTATTTACTTTCCTCTCTTCCTACTCGTACATACGCCTTACAACCTTGGAAAACTTTTTGCTGCTTCTAGCAGCTTATCTCCCTCACCGTAAATTCTTAATACCTTCCACAAAGCATCTCTATCAACCCTATATCATATGCCTTCTCCACATCCATAAATACCACACATAAATCCTTCTGTTTTTCTAAGCATTCTCACAAACATTATCTAAAGCAAGCACACATCCTTTACCACTTCTGAAACCACAATGCTCCTCCCCAATCTGATGCTCTGTACATGCCTTCACCCACTCAATCAGTACCCTTCCATACAGTTTACCAGGTATACTCAGCTTTATCCCCTTTGCCTTTATGCAGTGGCACTATATATGCATTCTTCCAATCCTCAGGCACCTTACCATGATCCATTCATACAGTGAATATCCTCACCAATTAATCAATACAGTCATCCCCTGCATTTCATCTTCTCTTTTCACTAAACCACTTTCCATGACTCACTTCGCATACCACTCCGACCAAAACGCCCTACATCACCCAACACATTTAATGATCCTTCAAAATACTCTCTCCATCTCCTTACTTCATCGCTACCTGTTATCACTTCCCATTTTGCTCCCCTTCACCAATGTTCCCATTTGTTCTCTTTTCTTTGGCATTTCGTTTACCTCCTTCTAAAACATCTTTTTGTTCTCTCTAAAGTTTAATTATACTCTCTCACCCCAACTCTCAATTACCCTCTTTTTCTACCACTGCCCCTTCCTCTTGACCGCCTGCCACTTTCTGTAATACATCTCCCAACCATTTGCACTCCTTCCCTGTAGGTAGCGCTCAAACCCCTCTCTTTTCACTTTCACTTGCAACTGTACTTCTTCATTCCACCACTTACTACCCTTTTCCAATCCGCCCACCTCCTACCTTTCTCATGTCACATGCCACCACTGTTTCCCTCGATCCTTTCATTCCTCACCCACTCCCCTCACTTCATTCACTCTCACCTTTTGCCATTCTACACTCAATCTCTCCTTGTATTTCTTCGCACGTCTTTTTTCCAAGTTCACTTACTCTCACCACTCTCTTCTCCACGACATTGTTTCCTCTTTTTCGAAAACCTCAACAAATCTTCACCTTCGCCTCCACCAGATAGTGATCAGACATCCTACCAACTCATCACATTTACATCCAAAAGCCTCTCATTTACACGCATATCAATCAATATGTAATCCAATAATGCCTGCTAACCATCTTGCCTACTCACGTATACCTGTATATATCCCTCTTTTTAAACCAGGTATTCCCAGTCAGCAGTCCTTTTTCAGCACATAGCTCCACATGCTCTTCACCATTTCCATTCATAACACTGAATACCCCCATGCACCCCAATTATACCTTCAACTGTCACATTACTTACCTTCGCATTTATAGCACCCAACACTAATATCGGGTTTCGTGTATCAAAACTGCAGACACATTCACTCAGCTGCTCCCGAGACACTTGCCTCTTATAATATTTCTTCTCATGGCCAAGTGCATAAGCACTGATGATTATTCATCTCTCGCCATCCACTTTCAATTTTACCAACATCAATCCAGAATTTACCTCCTTACACTCTCACACACTCCCACAACTCCTGCTTCAAGAGTAGTTTTACTCCTTTGTTCTAGTCCTCTCACCAACCATTTACTTTTCTCCGAAGACATTTCAAAACTCTTTACCCTTGAGCTTTGTTTCACTCAGAGCCTGAACATCCAGGTTTCTTTCCTCAAACACTTATTTCTCCCCTCTTCTATCTTGGTTACATCCATACAAATAAGACATCCCAGTCTGAGCCTTCGAGGAGGATGAGCACTCCCCGCCTAGCTCCTTCCTCTGTTCCCTTGTAAGCTTTCACCCGAAATGTATAATTCCTCCTTTCACAGCTACTAGACCATTAATGTCGAGCGCGACGGTTCGAACTCTGAATGAGGATGACCTGATACCTTTGACGATCAGGGTGACAGCGAGGACATCATACTTGGGGTTGTAACGTCATGTTCATAGGTAACACACTGTTTGTCGTGCTCAAAAAAGTAAATAAGATCGTAGAATCCAACCACACAGGGGGTGAAATATGAGTACTATGCACACTCACACTTGGCGAAGGCCTTGATGTGACCATGGACTACTAACAAACGGAATGCGTAGTCAGGAAACCACTGATCAAGTGAGGATTTTTGTAATTCTAACAAAGTTATCGTTAATCGTACATAAACTCACCGCCTAACATAATTAGATCACCCATACTGTTTCCCCATAGTAATGTTTATCGTTGATAAGTACGCAGAGAACAGCTACGTATGACGTGGAATCTTCTGTGGTAATATTTACGTACAAATATGAACTAAATCTTTTAGAGGGTTAAGGAAAATAACGTAATTTCTATACAAGTGGAAAATTCACACTTCGTCATTTTGAGCCTGAAAATCTGTAGATCCGTTATCGCCCTTCTTAACTTGATAAAACTTCTGTATTACTGACACAGGCTGGAAGCTCTAGATCTGTATTGACTGGAATACAGACGTGAGATGTTAATAATAAGATACACACGATAACAATATCATAACAATAGATCTTTCTTAGCAACAAAGATCTTTCCCTTATCAAAAGGGGCAAGTTTTCCAATGCCAGACAAATTTAGAGGTTTTGTCTTTGTTTTCAGTCTAATTCTTTTACCCTTTTCTATATGGCCTCCATAGAGATATCGTTTCTTGATTGGAATTTTTGCCATAAAAGATAATGAGAATACGTTGTTCTCAGAGTACAAACGAAGTTTGTAAGAATTGTCGTGTAAGTAGAATGTTCAAAACAAATCAGTTGAAGCTCAGGAATTAGGTTGGAAATATTAAGGAAAATAGTTTAGATACCAAGATCTCTGGTTCCTCCAACCTATCAGCAACATGTATTTAGAACCTTGAGAAAGATCCCTAGGATTCTTGAGGATAAAAGAAATAGTACAGTGTCCCCCAGATCAACCAAGTTATACCAGAGACTGCATCAAACAGCCTAGCTGGTACAGCTTAGCAGATCAACTCCTTAAACGTCTGGTCGTAAACTAACGTAGAGGGGTTAGAGAACAGCCCCAGAAACCAGAGTGCGAATGCTTAAAGTAAGACTAACATGTCCGAGAATGTTTTGCATGTGTTCATGTCCGTTTGCTTTTATGTATGTATCCGTGCCTCTCTGCAATGATACATGCGTGTTCGAGTACGTATCTACATGTATCTTCTTTTTTTTTTACGTGTGGATGTGTGTATATTGTGACTCAGCATTTCGTTGATGACGTTTTGGAAAACGTAGCAAGTCACGTTAGGCGGCGCGCGGGGCACGGGGGAACAAACACACCATGTTGTTGACCTCACGCTGAGGCGGCTACCGAGGGGCGCTACAGATCGATGGAAGGTTCGCCAGGTGTAGAGCAGGTTTCACTGCCTTAGCCTCGTGTGCTCTGGGTGCCGGAGGAGTTCAGATGACACCTGGGCTTCGCTTTTATTCATTCTGTGTCTGGAAGCTTAACGCTGTATTCTCTCAGTCTATATTCAACCCGGGCAGCGCTATTATTTCGACCTGCTTCTGTCTCATGCTCATATATCACGCTGGCTGTGAGGGGATTACTCAGAAAAGTCCATCATTAATCTCGAATACCCCCTTCCACTAGCCTCCACACGCTGGGCGCTGGCAGTAGATTGGGACGCTATCACTCTTGCTCACAGAACAAGTAAACATAATTTACTGTAATGGAATAATGGTAAGGCTTCAGTCTGATTAGAAATTAAGTCATAAGTCTTTCGCTAAATTTTCTAAACTCCTAGTCATCATCGATCTAGTTTTGTAAAGAGGAGACGGTGTATATTCCTTCTTTTTTATTGCATTTGGCAGAAAGTAGACTCCCTAACAATCTGGTCGTCTTGGACTTATCTTCAAATCAAAATCTGACGATCTCGTAAAAAAAAAAAATGATTATGCCTTTCATACGAACTTCAGGGTATTGGAACTTTTTTTTTTTTTTGGTCATCATCTTGTGGTGTATTGGTTTAGAAAATCTGTGTCCATCGTGCGACTTTCCGAGTTATTCCCATTTCAAACTTGGACAGGGTATTTCAGTGGGGAACACAAAATCTTATTAAGTTTAATGCCTCCAAGACCCAGTTTCTACCCATCTCTCTATCGAAAACCCCTCACAACTCTCGTCTCTCCTTTGATGGTTCTGTAATTCCACATCTTGACTCAATTAACATACTTGGAATTACTGGAACATCCACTCTTTCTTGGATACCCCACATTACGGAAATAGCTAAGTCTGCCTCTAAGAAACTGGGTGTCCTGTTAGATGTCGAAACTTCTTTTCTGAACAGTTGTTCCGTTTATACGAGGAATTGAATCGTCCTTGTGTGGAGTACTGCTCTCACATCAGGGGAGGTTCTAGCTCTGCATCCTTACTTGACAGAGTTGAGTCGAAAGCGGTCCGAATTATAAACTCTCCCAGGCTAACTTCCAAACTTGACCCCATTGCCCTACGGCGCAATGTTGGTTCACTTTCTCTCTTCTAAAGGTATTACTTTGGTTTTTGCTCCCGAGATCTGGCTGCTTGAGTGCCCCCACCACTAGCTAGACCACGTTTCACTGCGTCACGTGATTACTATGTGGCCGGTGGCAACTCAAGGGTGGGTCGTTTTGATATTTGTTTCCTTCCTTTCACGTCGAAGCTTTGGAACTCTCTGCCTTCTCCTGTCTTTCCCAACAAATATAACCTGGCACATTTTAAAAGACAGGTTTTTCACTACCTACCAAAATTCGTAAATACTTTCCCTTGTCTTTTCTTTTCCGTTTCATAATTCTCTCTGTATTTCAATTAAGGTCGGGCCGTGATGTGGACTTTTGTCCGTGACTGGAATATTCAACATAAAAAAGACATTTGCGCATTCCGTGCTCTATGTGACACCATGGTCACATTTGTCACAGGCTTTTGCAAAGTATGTATCTGTCACACTAGCATTTCATTTGTTCTCCAGCGTCTTTACAGTCCAACCACAGCGACCTACTAGCTGAAGAATGGCATGCTCTCTCTCTCTCTCTCTCTCTCTCTCTCTCTCTCTCTCTCTCTCTCTCTCTCTCTCTCTGATGACGC
>JAUUDZ010011372.1:0-22574 GCA_032361705.1 Panulirus versicolor | reverse complement strand
TATATCAAACATTCTACATTAATAATTCTTAATAAATACAGCGTCAAAACATTACTTACCCAAGGGTACTGATGAATCCTGATACACTGCCTTCTGCATAGAGGGACACAATGTCACCCATATGCAAGAAGGAGGCAGATCCTTCAGGCCCCATGCTGACTGCCTTCTTAATTTTTCAAGTCTGTCTCTTTAATCTGGGTCACACCAGGGGCATGACCTTACGTAGTTCACACCTGATGGTGGCCCTTAATGTATGATGTCAGGACCAAGTCATCACTACCACAGTATTCATCACTGTCATCATTTAGTCATTCTACTCACAAATCAGTTTGTCACAACCACACAAAGGAAGGCTCTACAATTTCATTGTTTAATGTGTCAGTGCATCATCAAAATTATTCAAACATTAATTCAGAAGCAAAAATACATTAGTTAACATACATGTATATCTGAACTACATTATAATTTGTACACGAAAGTTTAGGTATAGCAAAGCTACAATAATATAAACTTTGCAATAAATACAGTCTCGGTGAAACATGGGTTTTATGTTGTTTTTTACTGTATATGACTAAAGGTTAAGGAAGATTACTGGTCATCTTGATTACTTCTCAAAAGGAACAATTTCCTCAGATATGCATAATCACTGAGTTCCAATAGCAAATTCCCATAAAAATGTACATAAAAATTCACTTCAGAATACTGCAATAATCTGCTTTGGGAAGAAAATGCACATAAAAATTCATTTCAGAATACAGCAATAATCAGAAGTGAAATTTGAGGAAATTGCATCCTGCTGTGCCTCCACCTGACAAAATATTTAAAAATTAAAAGCTTTCCTTGTCAGAGTATTATTCCTGCTGCATGCACAAGTAAAATTGTAACATTTATCACCATCATATTCCACAGAACTTAAGGAAAAATATTAACAGTTTAGAAACAACTATCACCAGTCCCCTAAATAACAGTTTAAATGAACTCAAGTTTTACAGGGATAGTTCCAACCCAGATGCCTGAGGACAAGTTCATAAATGGCCAAGTTTGACCAAGAATCCAAATTACTGGCCAATTTTGACCAAGAATCCAAATTACAACTCAAGGAATTTGGAGATTTCTTAAGGATTCTCATACAAAACGTAATACTTTATATCTGATTAATACAGCAAACAATATTCACTCGTTTGCAAGAGTCGGTCGATACTACAAATACTCTTTAACATACCTAACTTAATTCTGTCAGATCCCGTTAAAGCTGGATAAAGAACAACTGGGATTGAGTCAATGATGGCTAAACTAATTTCAGGTTAAAATTACAGTGGTATGCAAGCTACAGAAATCATTTGCAATCTGGAACAGGACAGTGCATACAAGGACCATCCCTTGGTCCTTCTCCAATTTTCTGATACATAGGAATTGAATTCCTAGCAACAGGTCTTACGACTTCTGCAATATAATTTACTGTGGCGATATCCCTGTGGGCCTAAGAGCCTACCTGCCATATGCAAATTGATTCCGAGTTAACATCCTAACATAATATGGATTTCCTCACCCCTAATGATTTCCCGGCACTAATACTAAAGCTGCCACTCTTGGCTTTTCCCCCATCTCCCTACCATTTATCATCACATTAAAGAGCTTCAACCATACCACTTGGCCTTATCAACAGTTAAGTGGATCAAAACCTCCACAACTAGAAATGTACCAAACAGTATTAAAACTAATTATCATTATATGAAAAATATTTCACTTTGAATGTCAGTATAAAAATGATGATGTGCTCTGGGTGCTGGCAGTGACGAGCTGATGAGTTAGAGGTGTAAAGGTAACCTCTTGTATGAAAATCCTGTTTCCGAAGATGTACACCACCTTCACTTTACGAGCAAGATGCACTTATTGCGGCCCAAATGCGAGGTTACACAGTCATCTATCCACATTAAAGTACATCAAGGAACAAGAGTTACGTCTCTAAATATATTAATGTCATCAAACGAACTTGACAATCTGGGTGTGTTGGAGTAAAATTCACACGTCCTCTCTCCTCACCGTCACGAGCAACACTGCCGCTCACAGCCACCATCATTGCCAGAGCTCGCCGGTTGCTCTCCCTGCAGCGCTTCTAGAAATTTGTGCCATTGATTACTCGGGCCTACAGACCTTGCCATGAAAATGGTATTTTTCTACCTCTAACTTTAAATCTAGATTTAGAGGACTTTAATACATCCTGTCATTGTCAAGAGTTCTTTCTTGTCGAGCTCATCATTGCATATGACATCACGTGTCCCGTGATTTTTTACGTATTTATATATCACGGAATTCTGGCCTATATTCCAAAAGAGGATAGAAGCTGTTTTCTAAGCGAAGATGTAGACTTTAGAAAAGAATACGAAAATAATGAAACAAGGGTAGACGACACAGAGAGCAGTTAAAGGAAAATAGACAACATCCCTAGAGAGAGATGAAATAAACGGGCGATTATGAGTAACTGGAAATTAACACTGGCTGGGATATATCGTACTTAGATAAAGTGTGTATAGACTGATCTTAATATTATGTATGTTCAATCAGTATTAAGTGACAAGATTAGCGAAGTCTCTATACTGCTAATGAGTAGTAAAGTGAAATGAAAAACGCTACAGTATTTTTAGTTATATTCCACAGATGGACTTGCACGAGATCATTTGAACTCGTATATCTGTGTATGATCGGTATATGTCTACCTATGCCTAGCTTTAAATTTATTGTCATTTCCCAGTTTCCTGCTGAAGCAACACAAATGTCGCAGCCTCTTGAATTGTTGGTCAGAATTGAATTCTCAAGTAGGTTCTTCCAGCCCGGCGCAAGACACATTCTCTCAGGTACTTACAGATCCTCCTCAAAATGTAGGCCATTCGGCTTAGAGAACCAGGTATCTCATATTTTATTAGTATTTTTTATTCTGGCTATGTCCGATTGCTGAACCTTGTATTTGTTTGATTGCCAGGAACTTCATCCATCTATGGCACAGCCTTTTATTGCTAATAATTAATAATTTTGTAACAATAATTCTGTTTTCTCCCAAGTCCAATCTTGGTCTCTTCTAGGATATATTCAAACACTCATGTTGCATGATCTTAAAAAGTGTAGCTGTTTTGCATTACTCCTGTTTATCACTTTTTAATTTTGTAATTCTATTGTGTTTCATCCCTGACTCATATGTTAATCCTGGAATATTTAAATATCACGCCTTATTTTCTGTGCGACACTTGTGCACTGGAACCAATTCTGTTGCTCTTTTCAGGATGGCAGATTTGTCTCATGGTAATTCCAGACTAAATTTACGATTTCAGTATGTGAATTCATTAATCCTATATGTCTAATTTTCCTATGACTTTCCATTAAAATGAGCCCGTTTCCAATTGCTCTGATTTTGCGATGTTGCCTTTTAGTCATTTTGATACAAGTAACTACACCTATATATATTTTTTTCAATTTCAGTCTGTTCCACTGATTGCATTCAATGTCGAAGAGAATAAATTTCCTTCGTAAATTTTATGTTTGTGAAAGTTCATTAATTGTGTCTAGGATGATGTTTATTGTGGGATACTTTATATGAGTGCTTGTGGTGTACTCTTGACTATGGCAGCAAGAAGTCAGGTCTGTCCATATTCTTTCTGCTTTTAGAAGCAAGAAAACTATGTCCCACAGTAAGGTCATTCTCGACCCCCTCACACCACCTCTCCGGATTTGTATGAACGGCTTTCAAGGTTGTTACAAAAATACTGCCGTCGATCTTATGAAAATTATTGTACCTTTTTTTTTTTTTTTTTACTACGACAGTACGACCCTTGGATTTGGAATCATGACCTTTGATGTGACTTAAGAATTAGGTCATAGGCCAGGCCACGGCACCTCAAGTGCTTACCACAGTCCTCGAGTCACAGAGTTCCGTGCTTAAGGGTCCTGTCTTGTTTGGGGGTGTACCATTGTGCTCAAGGGTCTTAACGTTGTGCTTAAGGGTCGTTCTGTCATGCTAGAGAGTCGTTCGGTTGTGCTCAAGGAGAGTAGCCCGATAGACTCTCTACATCAGTATAGATACAAACCAGTGCTCATTAGTTGATATATTTTTTACCAACGCAATTTTGCATTCGGTGAAGGTTGTTATTTTGATGAAAACAATGTACATATGGATTTACTGACTATCAACAAATGGTGGTCATTAAGCCTGTATCCCTACCATACGTCAAGCATGCAGCACAAAAAAAAAATGTATTGTCAATTGTTGTCCATTATAAAGAGATGCGATTTTTTGGGTGGGCGTTAGATTTAATTAGTAGACAGGTTTCACTTTATCCAGAAAAATTCGTCAACAAATATAGAGCATAATCTTTAATATAAAAGGATTTATGTTTTTTCTGCAAACCGCTGAAATGCATTATGTTACACGCGTTTAATCTCTTCGCCAAATATCTAGTTTCTTGTGCATATTTACTATTGAGATTTTTTACCTTTACCTTTCATCACGTCTCCTTTAGACAATGAAACAAACATGAACTCCACCTCTCCTGGATCCGGGCACAATGTTTTGTGCAAAAGTTGCGAATAGAATTATAATAATTACTTCCATTAATATCTCGTATTCATTAACGAGATTCAGTCTAACCCTGATACACATATGGGGACTATTCTGACGTGTATTTGATTTACAGACTCGTTCTAATATATTTATGAAATACTTTCTCCCATATTAAAAAGATTTATTATACATTTTGTGGAAAAATAAGAACTACGATTTCTATATTGATTTTCCAAAATTATAAGTTACATCTGGAGATTTTCCGTTAAGAAAATACATGTAATAAACATGACGAATAGAGAGTTATTAAAGTTATTGGGACGGGAGCAAAATGTTCTTGCCCGTAAATTTTTGTATTTATCGAAACCATGTATAGTACAACTGGAAGTAATGGCACCCTCAGCACACACACCAGACTTGTGCCAGTAATGGCACACCCAACAACAAGCTCTCACTGAGGCTTCCTCACTCCATGTTCCCCCACCTCTGTACTTTTAGATTTTTCTTTTATTCATATCAATCAGCATGTCAAAACTGAGCCCATACAACTTGTGTTTATGGACATTTCTGCTGTGAAAATATATATCTGCAGCACATCCGCAGGACCACATAATCCAGTTGTCTTTCACAATTATACCAGGAGCAGCCTCGTATTTGTCATCCTGTACAGTCCAGACTTATATGTCTGTATGTCCACATACACATGGGTTCTCTTCTGCGTCAACTTCCTCAGTTGTTCTCTGTTTGCTACCAGAAAGTATCGTATTCATTATATGCCTATTCCATCTGTATCCTTAAACAACTGTCGCTAAACCGATACCACCGACGCCCCACACCCCTTGAACCTAGTTTAGCATATATCTAAATATTCTAAATTTCTCTTCTTCAAGCTTTATTTTGCATTCATGACTCATTTTTCTTATATTTCGTTCAACACATGCGAGCCTACTGCATTTTTCGAAAGTGATTGCAGACTTGCCGTACACTACCTTTGTATGAGATCACATGAACACATTCTGGGTGGATGAGTTTGACAGAGGTCCCCAGACTAACTGGGTAGGGTAATGTGTCTTAAGTGTGTGTGTGTGTTGAGAGATTCTCAAGACTAATCATAGCATGGGTTCCTGTTAACGATAGCCCAATATCGGGTGCACCATTACTGGCACAAGTCAGGTGTGTTTGTTCTATGGGTGCCATGACTGTCACAGGGCTACCTTTGTGTAACTACAGTTACGTGGGCTGTCTTAAAATGACTGCTTGTGTTGTATGAATTGCCTCATATCACATAATCTGATCATTGAATGCTTGATTGAGGGCCTAAGGTTCACTCTGTTGAATAGTTTGGCTGAGTTCTTCAGACTGACTGTGTGGAACAGTTTGATTGGTCACTAGGGCACCCAGACTGAGCCATAAGTTCCTACCTACATGCTTCTACAAGGGCATGGACGACGAAGACCCTTTGCGTGTGTGTGCTACTATTATGTGCAACCACAAATCTTTATCTACCAGTAATACAAATTATCCCAGTGTATAATCATGGATGACTATACTCTAATAATTCTTTTACATTTGTAACCTTATAATTAAAGGTGAATTTAAAGACATACGTATGAAATTTCTGAAGATGTTGATATATTCTTCACTACATTGTTGTCACCTTATAATTACTAGCCGCGTGGCTATTAAAGTTAGCGGAATGTGTCCGAACTGTACTGGAATATCTTCCATTACTAAACGTTCATCATCATTATAGCTTGGATACAAGAAGTCAATCATGCATATTAAATGCATTTTATAATGACTACTTATTAGGAATGTGATGCGGTGAAAGTAATGAACATACAGTAAATAAATATTATCAATTCAATTTCAATACTTTATTCCTTTTTGACAATATAATTGGTTACAGATTCATAGATACACAGCAGTACGTGAAAAAGTTAAAGACAATACCCACTCCCCCCCACCCTTTTTTCATTACTAAGATAAAACAGTAAATGCATTGTCTAAATTTGTCATTGCATGGACAGTTCATGAGATCCATTACTATTCATATTCATATGTCTAACCAACCTGAATATTCTGGAGGGCGATCAATCTCTGGGATGACTTCACAAAAATGAGACTGATTTGGGATACTTGACTATATCCTAGGATATACAGTACGCAACTTGTGGAAAGTAGGTACATGTAAATATCTTGACCATGGTCAGTTTTATTTCACGATTAATTATCCTTATTAAGCAGCCTAGGCTGCTCATACTTGTCCTGTATAATCGTTGTCGGTACCCTCGATATGAGGAATCTAATGTAAAATATTTTTTGTTTTCGTATAAGATGAAAGTCGTCTTTGTTTATGAATTCTCTAATCTTGAATTTTGAAAAATGTTTGTCATTAACATGTATCTTATGGAATCTTAATTTTTGGATCATTATTTTTAATAGTGGTAATCATTTGTAAACTGCTTCATGGTGACTTTTTTTTTCAAGAAACCCTTGATAAGTAAGGAAAGTTTTATATTTTCGTCTTGTCAATCAAGTAATTCTGTAATGCAAATAATACGCCGGAAACTATGAAATTTTGCAAATTATTAGCGTCAATCCCCCCCCCCCCCAAGTTAAAGTTGGCAGCCCTGAGTCGCGCGGACTGATTCAAATAATGAACACATTCAAGATGGCCGAGGCCGTGGATGAGGCCAAGGCCCACCAAGTGGTGGAGTTATTGTCGAAGTTCTCTGTAGATAAGTTAGTGCACCCCTGGATTAAGAATGTTATCGACTCGGACTTCACAGAAGTGGAAGACCTACCCTCTGAGTTTGAGGATCATCATTACAGCACAAATTTGGGCGGTCTGTTCAGCGCTGTCAATGGAATTTGTCGTCAGTGGGTGGACACCCTCCCACCCATTTCGGCTGAAGATTCGGAAAAAAGATTGTTTACCACCAGTCTCAGTACAAGTGCCGATGTCACCATACATTCAAGATTTTGGATTGATCTCTCTGAGGATTTGAAGGGTCTTATGGCACTAATGTTTTATTACTGTTCTCGGGGTCAGCGGTACGATGCTAGGGAGGCTGAGAGGGAGCTGGGCATTCAGGCTGCCAGCTTGTACTTCCTTCTCCTTTGTATCCCAGGCAGTAACGCTTTTAGGCTTTTCCATCCTGTGATGTACATCAAGGCTCTTGACATCTTGCGTTTGACCCTGAAGTTGAGAGTTGGAGCTGCAAGCCCAAAGAGAGGTCGTCATGGTGTGGTTCGTGGGAGTCAGCGTAAGTCTCATGATGACCAAGTATCAGTCGAGGTTGACGATGATGACGATGGTGAGTTGACAATGCTTTCACCAAGTGAAGCTAGTAAATTGATCAGATCTTTAAACATTCTTCTGAATGATTTTCTACGCCTGACACAAAAATTTTCACTGAAACATTCCCCAGAATCCCTGGACGAGACCATTAGTATATTGATAGATGTGTCTCGCTGTGAAACCAACAGTGCTCATGGAATATTTATTGGGAGGCATGGCTCTGCTACTGTCACCGCTTTGGCATACAATGCTTACGTTGCTCTTCAATCTGTATGTAATTCAATTCATGGTAAGGTTAAGAAAATAGTTATAATTATTATGAAATACATTATGCATAATATACTAATGAAGTCTCGAGGATCATCTGATTTGTCAGCTCGATCACTGGGAGTTATTCGGGACCATTCACAGATTTTTGTGAAATACCTCTTGACCCAGGTGAAGCAAGATGCCTATGAGGGAGTATATATTCTTATTCAGCACCTTTGTATTCGTGTTCCTGATAGAGCAGAATTTCGACAGAAGACTGCTCAGTCAGTTGTTGAAATTCTGCGATATCTCCCTGTTCAACTCTACACGCGTCTTATGAAGTGGTTCTTTAAGTTCTCCCACAATGAAAAGGCTGGTCATAGGCTGTTCTTGCTTGAAGTGATATCAAGGATGTTAGGGGAGGAAGAACGGCACATTGAGGGTGAGGAGAAGACACCTAGAGAAAGCATACAAGATGATCGACCTCATAGGTCAAGACTCCAGTCAATTGCAGAATCTGAGGAAGATGAGGGAGATGGCGAAATTAGTTTTCTTAATGTCTCAGTAGACCATCCTGTTGAGGTCCCACAGGATCGTAATATTCTCTCCCACAAGTTCTTGCTGAGCATTATTTTCTCCAGATGCCGTGACAGTGCTGCTACAGTGCGCTCAAAAGCACTCGCCCTTCTTGCTGAGTGTACATTCTCCAGTAATCCTACCATAGTGCTTGCCATGAAACAGATTTTTTTCCGTGGGCGGCCAGCAATGTTCACAACACCACACATTCCAAATAATAATATCAACTTGGAATCTCCTCTTAACATTGAGGAAGAGGAAGATCTTGACTTGCCAAATGCTGTAAGAGTGGTGTCTATGTTGCGTAGACGAGCATTAGATGAGAAGGTGACAGTGCGCAAATCAGCCCTACAAGTGATGGAGAACTTAATGCGATTAGACAATGAAATGCTCTCTGACAGGAATCTAGAGGTACATTATTCAACTTACGTGCTGTTAAAAGATTTACTTGAGAAATGAAGAATAGAATGATTTAGTGAAATGCAATAAATGTCATACATATACATGTATTTTATTTTTTGCTGTTTATGGGATTGGGAATAGAGAATTGCTTTCATCTTGTTTTGGCACTATGATTAATGTATAATTTTCCAGGTGTTAGTAGAACATTGCCGGGATCCATCATTACTTGTAAGGAAGCAGATAATTACATCTCTTACAACTCTTGTGGAGTGTTACCCGGAGCATGAAGCTGTCACTACAACCTGGATTAAAGGGGTTCTTCCTCTCATCCTTGATCCTGAGACAAAGGTTCAGGAACGTGTTGTGGAGGTAAAGTGAATTTTGTTTTTATATTATTTTCTAACATAAGTTTTTGTGTGCCAGCCAGATGATTGTCTTAATATTCTGGGGACATCTAAGCATATGGTTGTGCCTGAATCCACGTTTGACGTTTACTGTTATTTTCCATCTTTAATATTTTTTTTATTTACAGATGGTAGATGTAACATATAATGATATGTTATATTATAGAGCCTCACCAAAATTAACCTAGCCGAGGAAATATTGGGTAGAACTTTGAAATGCACCCACATACTTGGATGTTCCTTGTAATAGCAGTTGATAATGACACATGTCATTATATAGGATTTTATGAAGCCCTTTTGATTGTCTCCATATTTAGCACTTTTCCTCATACACATCTGTCAATGTTTCCCCCATGCCAACTGCATTAGCCTCTCAGGCCTTAGCAGCGAGAGACGGTTAGTGTAAGTAGGCATGTTATTTCTGAGTTTCCCCCATTATGTTTGTAATTATTTGAATAACATGTAGATTTGAGATAGAAAACGACATTCTGCAGAGAACTGTGAAGAAGAATATATTCACACAAATATCTTTGATATCATATTACAAGTATAAGTTAAACTTTTGCTTCTCTAAAGGCTCTTTCTACTTCTGCCCATATTTTTCATTACTTTTGTAGATATCGAAATTATTATTGAAGAGAACTGTGTGGGAAAAAAGATGATCCTGCAGTTTCCATATGATTTCAAGAGTTCATGTGAAGTAGCTATCAATGTTTGCAGTTTCGTATCCTCTTTCCTCTTAAGTTATACAAGTATATATAGATAAATATTATATTGTGATTTAGGGTAAAATAAATGACGTACTAGCAAAGTTTTGATTGATTGGTCATCTGGGTTATCAAGTTATTTTTAAATTTTTATTTGCCTTGAACTTAAAGTGCAAAAACTGTGATTTGACTTTTGTTTTTATGTTTTGATAATGTAACATGTATCGAGCGGCCAGTGTTGAGTGCACTTTGAATGTATTTGGATATATGTTGTTTTATAGACCTAACATATAATCGTAAAATCTTTTTTGTTTATCTTCTCTTTTCTACCCATTCCACATACTGTTACTAATTTAGATTACCTTTTTAGCTACTTCCACTCTTACATATCCTTGAAATTCATCATATATCATTCCTTTTATTATCCCATTTTCTTGCTAAAAAAAAAAAAGTTCTCAGCCCAAATATTGCTGATAAATTCCTTTTACTACTTGTCCTACAAGCAGATTGTCCCTGCATGAGGTTACACTGCAAGTGAAAAGTAACCTTTGGCAAGGCTGTATCATTGGAAATATAGTCTTGTTCTTTGAAATTCTAACTCCTAAGGAGTCCATATTTCTCTCGTAGTGAAAGAGGTGTAATCCTGGGTTGCAAGAGTCTTTGGAAAGACTTCCTGGGTAACACCAGAATTCTTTCTAAGGAAGAGGTCCTAGGATAATTATAGATAGGTATGCACAAAAAAAATGGCATGATGTTTAAGGGTCAATACTTAAAATAAGTTGTATTTCAGGACTCGCATTGGAATTAGTCTGAAAGTATTTGTTTTTGTTTAGTGTTTAGAGAATTTGATTAGGTTGGTAGAGCATGATTTGAGTGCAGTGATTTTTCATTTCTCCAGTAACAAGTTGATGGTAGAGAGGACTGTGAAGATAAGGGAAAATATTGGGTTAATTAACTGAAAAAGTAGCTGGAACACTTCTAGACATCTTTAGAACTTATGAGAGCCTCACATGTTAATGCAGTTATGTGATCACATTCATTTTAGTATATTGAATGCACATGGCTTTGATTAAGGGAAATATGGGGTTGATTAATGGAAAAGTATGGTAAATACTTTTAGAAATGAACAGAATTTATGAACACCTTATTAGACTTCACACAGGTGCTACAATTTTATATTTCAGTATTTTTTATATCTTTTTTATTTTACATATTGTTCTGAGAGCATTGAAGAATGTGTTGAAGGTGAGAACGTTATCTTGGACACAAAAATGGGTCTATTTGAAGGAACAGATTTTCCAACAATGTTATATAGTTGCTAGGCATAGGCTATAGATAGGGTTGTGCGGAGGAGGGTGGATGTGTTAGAAATGAAATGTTTGAGGACATTATGTGGTGTGAGGTGGTTTTGATTGAATAAGTAATGAAAGGGTAAGAGAGATGTTTGGTAATAAAAAGAGTGTGGTTGAGAGAGCAGAAGAGGATTTGTTGCAATGGCTTGGACACATGGAGAGAATGAGTGAAAAAAAGATTGACAAAGAAGATATATGTGTCAGAGGTGGAGGGAAGGAGAAACAAGAGACCAAATTAGAGGAGGAAGGATGGAGTGAAAAAGATTTTAAATGATCAGGGCCTGAACATACAGGAGGGTGAAAGGCGTGCAAGGAATAGAGTGAATTGGAATGATTTCGTATACTGGGGTTGGTGTGCTGTCAGTGGATTGAACTAGGGCATGTGAAGTGTCTCAGTTAAACCATGGAAAGGTTTGTGGGGCCTAGATGTGGAAAGGGAGCTGTGTTTTCGGTGCATTACACATGACAGCTAGAGACTGAGTGTGAACAAATGTGGCTTTTTTTTTTCTGATGCTGCCTTGCTGGAGGGGGAGATGCTATTTCGTGTGTGGTGGGGTGGCGACGGGAATGGATGAAGGCAGCAAGTATGGATATGTACATGTGTATATATGTCTGTGTATGTATAGGTGCATGTGGGTGGGTTGAGCCATTCTTTGTTTACCTTGTGCTACCTCACCAATGCGGGAGATGGCGATTAAGTATAAAGAATAAATGAATAATATTGTTTGATGCATGACATCACATGGTTAGATATATAAGCTTCTGACGTGTTTGCGTGAAGGAATACACTTGTGTCTCCATGAATTTATTCAATGCCAGCAACTGATTGCAATCATAACACCATAGAAATTACATATTTTTCAGATTATATAAGAAATAAGGTAAATATCAGCTACTGCAGAAAGTTGGGTGAAGTTTTCTGTTGATTCACGGGCATTTTTCATATACTTTTTACATTAGTTAACCTAACAGTTTTCCAGATCTTTATAGCTCTTCTGCTCAACTACTGTTATTTATTATTACATTAATTAATCCAAATCACACTGCATTTTATTCTCTTCACAGTACACTGTCATTGCAAAACAAAAGGAATATATATTGTAAAGCATGTTTCATAATGAGCCTAAGCTGAAAATTTATCCAGATTGGCTCCCAGTCATGTATTTCAAAGATGTTTGATCTTTATATAGTAAGGGAGGGTGTATTGTTGCAGCATTTGTTGCTCTCTTCATGCCTAGAAACTTATAAGCAGTGTGTATGCTTATGAACTTTCCCATACCATAATTTTCTCATCCATTCCTCCATCACAGTCAGGTGACTCTAAGCATTTTGAATTCCTACCCTTTGGGAAATTTTACATTAAGGCCTGATTTCATATTTTGACACCTGCATCTCAGATGTAGCAGTTCAGTTTTGTAAATCCACACTTTTTGATAGGTGCTTCACCAGCTGTTATTGAAGCGCTTGCTGATTCATGGCCATCCACAATCAGAGACTCCTGAAAACAAACTTCCATGGTGCATTCTTAAAATCATCACCAAACATAGCTATCATAAATTCTTCAACAAGGCTCTGCTTTTGTGGTCCAAGTCAGAATATCTGAGGTAAGTATTTGTAAGTCTTATTAATGATGTAGAATTAGAACCACAAGCTGATTTACACATCACTTGTCTGAAAAAATTTCTGAGTTGAGATTTTTGTAATGATTCAGATAGAAATATTCAAATATTAAAGTAAACTCTGGTTGCTCTTAGTTGCCCCAAAGGAGCTTTTTTCTCAGAAAAGAGAGGGATTGCCTTCTCCATCAGTGAATCTTTTTTACCTCTCACATTGAATCTCCATCTTGTTGTTCACCAAACACTATTAAACTGTGTACAATCCTTTAATGATTGAGGTTTTATCATTCCTGCACTTTCCAGCACCTGATACTTTATTGAACTTTACCTGTAACCTGTACTGCACACTGGTTTTTGGTCTCCATTCCACCACAGCTCAGATGTCAGCATGCTGTCCCATTACTCCTGACTTGGTGCAGTAGCATCAGGGACAGATAAACAATGATTTCATTTGGGCACATCCCCTTTGGCTCTCAGGTATATTGCATCAAAAACAGAATTACCATCCACAGCTAAGCCCCACTTAGCATATGACCGTTTATCTTGACTGCTATGTATATTCTGATTCAGTCCATCGACAGCATGTTGCCACACATTATACCTCAGCAGTCCAATATGTTCTGTCCCATACATACCTCTCTCTTCTAAATGTTCAGATCCCAATATTCCAAAGCTTATTATTACCCCATGACCAATTTGTGGCAGATTCTTGATGTTAACCAACTTTCTAATAGTACCTGCATCTACTCTACTTCTAGTAGCAGGGAAATACTGAGTCCTTTGGACTGTGAAGTTCTTTGATGAGACCATACTTCCAATGATAAAGCCTGTCTAAAGGTTACATTTCAGTTGTGATAAAACCTCAAGCAGGGGGAGTCCGGTAATACCTGGTACTATATTGTCCTTCCCTTTCCGTCTTCCACTTTTGACCCATAGATCTTATTGTTTCTCTATTCATCTTATCAAAATGCTCAGGCCATTTCACCAAATCTAGGTCAGTTCTCTTAGACTGCACATACTGCTGCACCTCTCTCATGTATTATCTGTTTAAGTAATTGGGGGAGTGTTAGTGAGAACATTCACCATTAGAAATAGAACACTGATGGAGCAGTTCAGTATGTGCATATATAGCAGACTTTTTTAGTGTTACATTTTACAGTCTTCATCAAGACTAGAGAAAGTACAAATTAGAATGAATTCAAAAATGCTTCTCAAGTAAAATCTGTGGAATGAAGCATTCATCATGAGAGGTTAAAATAAGTTGAACACTGCAGCCTTGAAAGAATAGAGATATATGATGACTTATGCTAGGCAGTGAATAAAGGGAATTAAGAACAATATATTTTTTTCATACATATTCACTATTTCTCGTGTTTGTGAGGTATTGTTAAGAACAGAGAACTGAGCCTTAGGGGTAATATCCTCACTAGGCCCCCTTCTCTGTTCCTTATTTTGGGAAATTACAAATAATGTACTTCCTATAAAAGCATCTCATTATAGAAGAAACTTAGTAAAGATGTACCAAGTACCATGTACCAAGAGGACACCAAACAAAATTAGATTAAAGCCCATCAAGAATGATAGAAAGGTTGTTCATTATGCTGACTGGTGAAATTATGATAATACATTAGGTAACCACAGAAACATTCAAAATAAGCCTAAATGAATGGCTTGCAACAGTTGCAGGTGTGCCCAAGATTGATACTTATATAGCTGTGCAATGTGCATGGTAGCGGTGACAAACAGCATTGTTACTAAGCGAGATATAGATAGGATTTTGCACACGTTCTGCTTACTGGCAAAAATCTCATTGTAGATGTGATAGGTAGATTGGTACACTTTTATTCCTTAAACAATCAACATGCCCTCCATCACATGTCCTCATGTTTATCATTTCTAACATGTTCACATGTTTCCATTCTTTTGCATTTAAAGCCTAAGTCTCACGTCCATAAACATTGTTGGGACTACCATACCTTCAAATGTACCCAAACAGATGCTGTCCTTTCCTTCCTCATGCTCCTTTTTGTATGTATGACCTCAGCCCCATCTTTGACCCCATGGCTCTTCATCCCTCATGGTGCTATCCAATGCTACTCCACTTCCAATTGGTTAAAGTACTTTATGGCATCCAGGTCTTCCCTATTCAACTTTCACTCAGACCATCCTGTGTGACCCCCTAGCTGCACCTCATTATCTTAGTTTTGTTTACATTTAATGCCAACTTTCTTGTTTCATACATGCTTGCAGACTTTTGCCAACTTCACAAGTTTCTGTTTGGAGGCTGCTGTTAGAGCTGTATCATATACAAACAACAACTGGTTCTTTTCCTTGCTCCTACACTCAGTGTGCTATATACATGCCCTTGTATATACCTCCATAAGTGTATTAAAGAACCACAGTGACATCACACAACCTTGATGCAGAACCACCTTCAGTGGGAATCACATACCCTCCTCCCTTCCTACTCCCAAACAGCCCAAATCTCCTAGTAAAACTCTTCATTGTATATAGTAACTTTCCATTTACCCCATATATTTGTAGCACTCTCCACATGGGCTCTGTCAACCATATCATATGCTTTTTCTTGTTCCATAAATGCCATGTACAGACCGGTCTCAGGAATAGACAAATAATGGCCTCAGTTATGCACAAACTACTGGAGTTTGCGTGTCTACAAATGAAATCATTGTACATAGATAGGCAAAAGACATATTAATACTGCAAATGATCCTCATAGAACTTAGTGATTTTTTCTTTTTTAGTCAGTTCATATTAATTTTCCTGATATGTCTCCTAAAGATTGGTTTCTGATTAGCAGCTTTGCTAAGTCAGGTTGGATTTGAATAAAACACCTTAAAAATAAACATAACACAGAAACATATTATAGCTTGAAGATGATCTTAATCCTGTGTTTGTAGGTGAAACTAAATTAAGCACTCTTATGTACGTCTCTGTTAACATTATAAATGGTGGTGGATTCTGAAAACTAATTGCTAAATCATAATGTTTTTTTGTTAGACTTTCTCAGATAATACTTTTTTATGTAAGAGGTAAATGATGAGATGCTTCTGTTACAATTGTATTGCATGCATTTATGATAAATTTTAGTGCTCTTCAAAATTGATTATAAAACATGTTGATGGTTATTAGAAAACAAATGTTTTTCTATTAAGGCCTCAGGTGATGGATGTATCTTGGACTCACATTGGCAAGGAAAATAACGAGGAGGTGTGGACCTTGTTGGCATTGATATCAAATTATATAACTGTGAAGGATGCTACTTTTGCTGTAGACTACTTTGAAGAGCATTTTCAAGTCAATTCCACGGTAAGCCTTTGTACTGTACATAAATATATATATATTTATTTATTATACCTTGTCGCTGTCTCCCGCATCAGCGAGGTAGTGCAAGGAAACAGACGAAAGAATGGCCCAACCCACCCACATGCACATGTATATACATACATGTCCACACGCATATACATAACTATACATCTCAACGTATACATATATATATACAAACACAGACATATACATATATACACATGTACATAATTCGTACTGTCTGCCCTTTTCATTTTCGTCGCCACCCAGCTACACGTGAAATGACAACCCCCTCCCCCATGTGTGCGGGGTAACACTAGGGAAAGACAACAAAGGCCACATTGGTAAACCATGGAAAGTTTTGTTGGGCTTGGATGTGTAAAGGGAGCTGTGGTTTTGGTGCGTTATACAAGACAGCCAGAGACTGAGTGTGAATGAATGTGGCCTTTGTTCTCGTTTCCTAGTGCTACCTCACACGCATGTATGTATATATATGTATATGTTGAAATGTATAGGTATGTATATGTGCGTGGACGTGTTTATATATATACATATGTATGTGGGTGGGTTTGGCCATTCTTTTGTCTGTGTTCTTGCACTACCTCACTAACGCAGGAGACAGTGACAAAGTATAATAGATGAATAGATAGATGTATAAACTACATATGTATAATGTGGGAAATGGCAATCAAGTTTGAATGGAGAAAAAAATGGAGAAAGCGAAGTATTAAGATATCTGGAAGTGGACTTGGCAGTGAATGGAACCATGGACGCATAAGTGAGTCATAGGATGGGGAAGGGTATGGAGGTTCTGGGAGCTTGCACAGGAAACAGCATAAGTATGAAGAGAAAATAATAGGATTTGTTAAATCTGAATATTCCTAATTAAAAACTATTTTCAGGTGGGCTCTTATACCTTGCTTCAAGTGTTAAAGGTGTTGGTTAATAGTATAAAGCATGTGCCTGGGGATCGTGCAGAGGCATTGCAGCAGCAGCTTCTCAAACCTATCACCAACTTCTGTGTGGGTGCTGAGCTCATATCTTCAGTGATGGATACCATAACACTTCTCAGCTACAGTTTGCATGGTGATGATACAGAAGGTATGAAAATTATTTCCTTGTATATTTGATTGAAATATAACTATGTTTTAAGAAACACTGTTCATCCTATTCCATTTTAAACCATGTGTCCAAACCATACTTATGCTTTATTTTTTGATATCACAGCCCATCCATTCTATATGGCACACATTCTGACATTTGCATACAGTATTTCTGATATGTTTTGTAGAATTATGGACAGATTAGGATTTAAAGAGTGGCTTTTTTCATCATTTGAATTTAGTAAACCAAGTGCCATTTGATTATGTACCAATAACATAGAATATGGATGAGGGATAGTATTAAATTATTCCTGGCATTCCAACTTGGCTCTTAACTTTAAGAAATTGCAATTTCTCAATTTTTGATTTATTCAGCAAAATCTTTTCCAGGTCAAAAAGCAATAGAAAAATGGGCATCTCCAATTTTAAAGGCATGTGATGAACACCTGAAGTATGTTTTATTTGAGAAAGCAGATCCATTGGATAGAGCAGGGGAAGAGATGCTTTTCAGGTAAGGGCCTAGAGATATTAAATTCTCTTCGTAGCATGTAGTAAAATAATGGATATGGCAGCAAGTGGAACCATAGGAACAAATGTGAGCCATAGGGTGGGTGAGAGGGGAAAGGTCCTATGCACATGAGTATATTTTTTATAATACTTTATTGCTGTTTCCCATGTCAGTGAGGTAATGCCAGGAAACAGATGAAGTGTCTTTAAAAGCAAACATGGATATATTTGATGACATAGTAGTCCCATCAATGTATGGATTTGAGGTGTGGGCCTTAGGATATGTTTGAACTGAAGTGTTCAGGGACAGCATTTGGTGTGAGGAAGAGTGGTCATGTAAGAAACGACAGGGTGAGAGAGAGGTGTGATAGTATGAGGAGGATTTATGAGAGAACTGGAAAGGGTGTGCTGAAATGGCTTGTGCATATTGAGAGGATGACTACCTATCTATCTATCTATATCTCTGATGCCCATTCCCTCTGGGTACTCCCATCAAGGAGTTGCCATGGCAAAAGTCTCCACATCCGTTCTTACATGCCTCCCTGGCATACACCATCCCACGCACCACGCATTCTTCCTCTGTTTCTCTCCCTCCAGTATTCCTCCACCTTATTTGCCATGTTACAGGTGGTCTTCCACCCACATCAACCCCTTTAATTGTACTATCATACACTCCTTGTGAACTACCAGTCTTGCATTCTTTCCACATGCCCAAATCACCTCAAAGTATTATGTTTCAGTCATTTTACCCCTTCACAATTCACTTCCTTTGCATTCCTTGTCATACCACATCTCTCATACACCCTTTCATTTCTTTCTTCATTCCATCTAGTCATTCCATGTGCTCTTCTCAAATGATTCATTTCCCCAGCCTGGATTCTTGACCTCTGTGCCTCATTTCATGTCCACATTTCGGCTGTATAGGACAGGGTTGGGAGGACTATGCTGTCCTGTAGTCCTCTCTTCACTTCCATACACCTCTATGCGTCATTATTCTATTAAGGGACCCAATGACTCTTCTACCCTGTACTGCTCTCCCTTATCTCCCCTTTCCTATCACCACACTTATCCAAGACAGCTCCCAAATACTTAGATTCTCTCTCTCTCTCTCTCTCTCTCTCTCTCTCTCTCTCTCTCTCTCTCAAGTGGAGGGAACAAGTTAACAGGGAAAACCAAGGAGGAGATGGAAGGATGGAGTCGAAGATGCTGTGATTGTTTGGCGCCTGAACGTGGAGTAGGGTGTGAAGCATGCAAGGAAAAGAGTGAATTGGAGCAATTTGGTATATGTCATGCTACCCATGAGCTGTACCAGGGCATGTGAAGCAGTTTGGAGAAACTACAGAAAGGTCTGTGTGGTCAGATTGTGGATAGGAGGCTCTGGTTTTGGTGCATTATATATGACAGTGGATACTTCTTTGGTTCCTGGCGGTATCTTGCAAACATGGAAAATGGCAATCATGTATGAAAAAAATAATTTAGAATTACTTCCAGAGTGGTAATCTTTGTAATAAGCACCATTAGTGACCAGGAGACACTTATTAGCTGTACAAATATCCAAATACTGACAAGTTTGTTCAAAATAAGCCTACAAAAACTAGCACTCTTAGGATGACTCCCAGTGCCTGATATATTTGTAATCTCATATGTTATGGTAAACCATGAAAGAGTCTGTGTCAGATGCGAGCTTGGTTTCCATTTCATTCTTAGTATCAATTCTTTTTTCCCTAACAGACATCTGTTCACTTTGGGAGAGGCATCCATGTTGTGTCCTCATAAAGTGAACAAGAGAATGTTCCTCATGCTTCAGAGTATCATTTTCCATCAACCTGGAGAGAAGTCCAGCTCCACAACTGTCCCATCTTCACAAACTCAGAGCTCCCAACCTGCTATGATTGCCTTCACACCCTCCATGCGTGTCCAGGTGATTATTAAAGATTCTAAAATGATATTGTCTGATTTAGTTGTTGTTCATGTAATCCATTATGAGGTTTATGTACAGAGGCTGAATAGTAGCATTATCAAGGAGTAACTTAGTCAGAGAGTGCTGGAGGGAGAGAAAAGGAGGAAGAATTCGTGGATTGGTGTATATAAAGGTGTCATGTAAGGACAGGGATAAGTAGAGGCTCTTGCTGTGGCCAGCCCTTGATGGGAACTCCCAGAAGGAATGGGCATCAGATATATATAGTTAGATTGAACATAGTTTCATGAGCCACCCCAACAGCCCTTGTAAGAATTCTTTCATCCTAGAAAATAAGGAGTATTGGATGAGTTTATTAGATGAGGAAGAAAATTTCATTCTGATTTATGTAAAGAGAAAAGCAGAGTTAAAATTTACTGCATAGTGAGTGAAGAGTACATACATGAGAATTGTAGGTGCACCCAGTGGAGGACTAGCAGGATCAAAGGTGAGTTTTGTTGTGTTTGTGTGGTTAGAAGGTAGTAATTATAGACTCATTGTGCATTCCTTTAACAACCTTGATTGCAGGATCATAATTTGTTAAAAGTAGACTACAGTTTTGATGTTTTGATACTGCTGGATATGTTTGAACGTACAGCAAGGCATAGGCTATAGATAAGGCTGTGTGGAGGTAGTTGAATGTGCTGGAAATTAAATGTTTCAGGACAATATTTAGTGTGAGGTGGTTGGATTGAGTACATAATGAAAGGGGAAGATTGATGTGTGGTAATGAAAAGAGTGTGGTTGAGAGAGCATAAGAGGGTTTGCTGAAATGGTTTGGACAAGGAGAGTGAGTGAGGAAAGGTTGACAAAGAGAATATATGTGTCAGAAGTGGAGGGAACAAAGAGAACATGAAGGCCAAATTGGAGCTGGAAGGATTGGTTGAAAAAGTTTTTGATCAGGGCCTGACAATAGAGGAATAGAGGGAATTAGAATGATTTGGTATACTGGGGTCAACATGAACTAAACTAGGGTATGTGAAGCATCCATGGTAAACTGTGGAAAGGTCTGTTGTGTCTATTTGTGGATAGGGAGCTGAGGTTTTGGTGGATTACACATGGCAGCTAGAAAATGGATATGAGTGGATGTGGCCTTTCATTGTCTGTTCCTGGCACTACCTCGTTATTTCCTCCGTTAATGGGGTAGCATTAGGAACAGATGAAAAGACACTTCTGCTGACATCCATTATCTATCTGTCATGTGTAATGCACCAAAACTATAGTTCCCTATCCTCAACTTGGGTTACTTCAGATGCTTCACACGCCCTGGTTCGGTCCATTGACAGCATGTCAACCCCCAGTATACCACATCATTCCAACTAATTCTTAAATATTCATTTTTTCATACTTGTTCGCTCTATCTGCTTGAGTGAGCTAGTGTCAAGAATAGATGAGTTAGCCTAAAATGAAAATAGACCCTTGTATGGCTCCTTCCTCTGTTCTTACTATTGGAAAGTAAAGGAAGGGAGGATTTCCAGATCCCCTGCTCCTTGCCCTCGTAGTTGCCTTCTGTGACACGCAGGAAATACTTTGGCAATATTCTTTCTCCCCATTCCCCAGGGATATGATTATATTTATGGAGCGTTTAAGAAAAATGTATTACATGTATTATGGCAGCTTAGTTTAGATGACAGACAGTTTTTGTAGAGGATTATACGAGATCAGTAATCCCAGTTATCCCTGGGGATAGGGAAGAAAGAAAACTGCTCGCATTTCATGCGTGCCATAGGAGGTCACTTAAGAGGGGTGTGAGTGAGTGCCTGGGAATCCTCCCTTCCTGTATTATTTTCCAAAAGAAGGAAAGAGCAAGGAGCCAAGTAAGGAATTTCCATCTAAGGCTCAGTCATCTGTTCTCGATGCTACTTTTCTCATGTGGGAAATGGCGAGCACATGTGAAAGAAGTAATCTTACTGACTTTAGATTATATTCGATTAGCAGTAATTTTTCAAAAGAAGGAACAGAGAAAGGGGAGCCAAGTCAAGATATTCCCTCTAAGGCTCAGTCCTCTGCTCTTAACACTACCTCGCTAATGCAGGAAGTGGCAAATATGTATGAAAAAAAAAACTAAAATTACACTTTTACAGGCCTTGGCTGTTGTAACATTAGGTAAGATGTGCTTGCAACATGAGGATCAGGCCAAGCGCATCATTCCTGTTCTGGGCAAGATGTTGGACACATCTAAGTATTCTGCTCTGAGGATAAATATTGTCTTCACCTTGTCAGATATGTGTGTCAGGTATGTCAAAAAGGTTTACTTGATTATCATGAGTCATATATGTATTTTAGTGTTAAAAAGAAAAGAAATGTTGTACATCTACCTTTATACTGTCATAATAATTTTGTTCTGTAATATTAATTACCTTTTACTCTTAAGATTTGTTAACTTATTCCCATTGTTTGATGGAAATGTGATATATATTATATTATTTATTCTATACTTGATCGCCCTTTCCTGCGTCAATGAGGTAGCTCCAGGAAACAGACGAAGAATGGCCCATCCACTCATGTACACACACGT
>JAUUDZ010011361.1:0-11575 GCA_032361705.1 Panulirus versicolor | reverse complement strand
ATTAATCAAACGTAGATTGTAGTTTTGTGAGGGGAACTGTTGAGTGTAATGTTTGTATTATATATATGTGAGATGAATGAATAACAGTATTAATCAAACGTAGATTGTAGATCTGTGAGGGAAACTGTTGAGTGTAATTTGCAGCAACTGTGTCTTTGAGGGGATGATCCACCTTTATGTCTTGTCTGTGTAGAAATCGTGACAGGAATGATGGTTTTGATCCCTTGAGCATGAACTTGTGACGATTAAACACGACGGAGCAACCTCTGGGGATGATGGCCTATCCTTTGCCCTGGACCTTGAGGGTCAGGTGAAAGGTCAAGCCATTATCACACCCGAGGGTCGTGCCGCCGTTGTTCAACAGTCGTCCTCAAGAGTTTAATGAGCGACAGAAAAGTTGAAGCTTCACCACCTTGGATAGAGCCCTTCTCAGCCCTAGTGGAAGGTTAGGAGGGTAACGAGGAGTCCCTTGGAGTTAAGACTGAAGAAGGAGGTGTTCATTGTGAAGCACCGTGAGGGAGGGGAAGGGAGGGCTCCTGCCAGTGTCTAGAGAGATTGTAATAACAGGGAGAAGTTCGTCATTCCGAGGGAGGAGGGTGCCGGATGACTATTCACACAACTAGAAGAATGAGAAGCAACACTGCAGGGAGGAAGTGTCTCCCTCAAGGAGAAAGACTTGCATTCTTGAAGGAGTGAAACAGGAGGCGGATGCATGTCTAGTTGTTGAAAGACGGGAAATTAGATGACGCTTCGAAACTGAGGAAGAGGCTGGGAAATGTGTCACTATGAAGGAATGAGGATGGCACCTACCCTGTGTCCTGTTGGATGAACACCTGCTGGTCTACTCCATGACTCCCCACGTCCTGGCTGAAGGTCCTGAGGAGACAACATCCTGGGTCAGCTCTAAGTTAGTGAGTGTCATGGCTGACTAGAACTGGCCTCTTTCACCACCGGGGTTGGGCTGGACAGATATTACCTCCACGTTTTGCTCATTTCACGTATAATGATGTCATGAAAGAATTCAATCTGTCTGGATGCAGGAAGGAGGAGGAGGAGGCTGGCACGTATTTACGGACAAATTCGGCTACTGTTTAAGGACGAACGAAAACTACTGAAGGAGAAAGACCTTTAGTCGCATTGGAGGGGTTACAAACTCGTCATTAGTGGAGGACGAGGTAGCAGTCTAAAGAAACCTGTAGTCGCTATAGAACGATGAGGACCTACATCTCTAATGATGAGGGGAAATAATAAATCAAGGGAGGAAGAACAGGAAGGAGAGTACTTACGGCTGGTCGAACTCCTGGACGGTGAGTGAGGCTCCAGAGAAGTCGACGTTGCTGTCAAGACACATGACATTAGTTAGGCACAAGCTCCTGTTGGTGCTCTGCTGCCTGGATGGCAGCGTCACAGGACTTTGCTCGTTTGAGTGAGTCTTGTAGAAAGTTTATTCCAAAGATATATATGAGCATAACGAGAATATGAAATACAACTTATATTTCAGAAGCAGCAAGACAGATACAATGCTCCCATATATCTGGAGCGGCATGACAATGGTCCCTTAACATAGCAATGTTAGTTAACAACAGGTGTTGCGTCTTTCGGGTGTTTTCGTCTGATCTAAAGGGCTGGTCATATTGGTGTTCTTAAAGGCCTGATTGCAAGAAAAAAAAAGTAATATTTTCCGGCCGATACCTTTTTTGTGGCTCTAACGTATGATTGTACTTCAAGCTGATGAAAGACTTAAAGGGTCTTATGGGAAGAGTTGCTGTAAGTCACACTGTGTCTTGGCCATTGATTACGGCTCGTTGTGTTTATCAGCTTCGTTTAGGAGCAGCCCGATAGATTGTCGACAGCATCACCCTTTTAGTGTGTCTGGGACAACCAAACTCGGCCTGTTAGTCAGAACCGTCATGTTTTCATCTTATGGTTGCAAACAGTGTCTCAGTGGACATAGCCAGGGACAGGCTGACGTCATACTTACTTCAAAGGTGCATTGATGGGTTGTGGGTCTCCAGTGAAGGGGGGGAAGGAGGGGGAGGAGGAGGAGGAGGAGAGGAAGGAGTCTGCCAGTGGTAGCGAGCCCATGTCAGGAGTCTTCACTTGCGGGGAGGCGGAGGCCAGGGGGATGCCTATAGCATCCTGGATTGCCGCCGACGAGAAGGTAGACTCTAGCAGCTCAGGTTGTGAGATCACGGAGACGCTTCCGTCGCCGAAGTTCCCGCCCACAAACCTGGTGTCGCCCGAGCTTTGCGAGGCGTCGCTTCCAGTAAATATCCCAGACCCGCCACTATGGAAGGAGCCAAACGAAGATTGTTGAGAAAACTGCGAGGGATTGTTGTTCCCGATGCCTTCAAATCTCTGAGGTTCCTCGAATATTTGAGGCGACCCAATGAAACTTCCCGTTACCACAGACCCGCCGTCCTGGAAAGAGGTGGATGATGACCCCTGGGAGAACTGTTGTGACGCGTCGTTAACGCTGAACTGGAAATCTCCAAAGGTTTGATCGGGAGTTTGTGACCCTACGAGGTTCCCTTCTACCACAAAGCCACCAGATGGTGATCCTCGAGAAAACTGTTGTGGGGAGGCATTGCTGCCGAACTGAGTGTCTCCAAATCTCTGAAATTGATCTACAGAGGGAACTTGTAACGCATCCAGGTGCCCAGCCACAACAGAGCCACCACTGTGAAGGAAGCCGGACGAAGATTCTTGAGAGAACTGGGAGGGATTGTTACCTCCAAAGTTTTCAAATCTCTGTGGTTCTTCGAATGTCTGATGCGACCCAGCTAGATTTCCAAGCACCACAGACCCACCATCCTGGAAGGAGCTTGACGTCTGGGAAAATTGTGATCCATCATTATTCCCGAACTGGAAGCTGTCAAACGTTGGATCAGGAGTGCGTGACCCGACTAGATTTCCTTCTATCACAGAGCCACCCGTCTGAAAGACTCCAGACGAGGACCCCTGAGAAAACTGCTGGAATCCATCAGGCTGTGTTCCAGACAAGGACCCCTGAGAAAACTGCTGGAATCCCCCAGAATGTGTTCCAGACGAGGACCCCTGAGAAAACTGCTGGAATCCATCAGGCTGTGTTCCGGACGAGGACCCCTGAGAAAACTGCTGGAATCCGTCAGACTGTGTTCCAGACGAAGACCCCTGAGAAAACTGCTGGAATCCGCCAGACTGCGTTCCAGACGAGGACCCCTGAGAAAACTGCTGGAATCCGCCAGACTGTGTTCCAGACGAGGACCCCTGAGAAAACTGCTGGAATCCTCCAGATTGTGTTTGGTCGAAATTTGTGAACTGTGAGTGTCCGACACCTTGCACCTGTGGGTCAGACGCAAACACGACCTGGGCCTCACCTGGCGTTCCCTGGATGACGGAATCTAATATTACATCACCTTGGATCTGACCGGATGAATGCTGAACCACCTGTGGAAACTCATTGCCAAACGTCTGTGACTGAGAGCTAAAGACAGTTTGGGGTTGTTGACTGATACCCTGCACTTGTTGAGCAGATAGAGAGATCACTTGGGAGCTGCCGGGTGTGGCCTGGGAGGATGAAACAAACTGTGGGACGCTGTCGAAGGATCCTTCCCCTCGTGTCTGACTGGAAAACGAATGCTGTGTATTGCCGAAGGATGCGCCACCGTCCCCTGAAAAACTGAATGAAGTTTGGTGTTGGGGTTCCAGTGAGATAATGGATCCTTGGTCCTGAGGCTGAGAGATGAACACTGTCTGGCCCTGGCTGACGCTGTGAACCTCAGGGTTTGACACTGACACTATCTGAGAGTCACCACCGTGTCCCTGAGAGGAACTCACGAAGACCGTGTCACCAGTTGGACGGACAGAGACGCCTCCAGAGAAGCTGGTGAACTGCGGCTGGGACACAGTCACTGTCTGTGGCTGACCCACACTTTGTACCTGAGGATCGCTGGAGAAGACGACCTGGGGCTGACCTGGTTGTCCCCGAGAAGAAGTCTGGAACAAAGGAACCCCTAAGGAAACAGACGAACCTCCATCAACGAAATTGGAGTTCTGGCCGTCCTGTATGATTTGGGAAGACTGGGAAGAAATCTGGGGCAGCGGAATCCCGAAGGAGACCGAAGTACCTCCGTCAACGAAATTGTTCTGAGCGTTCGGCACGACGCGAGTGAGCTGAGCTTCGTGAATACTGAATCCCTGGGACTGTGAAGTGCTCCCGGAGAACTGTCCCGAATTCACAGATACACCGGACGGCTGTGAGACGGTAAAGGTGTCGCCCTGGGACACAGACACCACCTGCGGTTCACTTAGAGACACAAAGGAGCTGACATCGGCATTACCCTGGCTTGAGGCTACGAACTGAGGAGAACCCGTCTCTACCACCGTCAGCTCGCCGTCGGTGACCTGCGGGGAGAACGAAGGGGCCGCTACCACTTGCAGAGCGCTATTGCCATCGACCTGTGAGCGGGTATTGACCAGGGAGGGGAATGAGGAGGAGTGGGTATCGGCGATCTGTGGGGCGTCTAGGAAGGCGTCACCAGTTGCGTCAGGCTGGGTCTTCGTCAGACGGCTGAGGGGCACATGCAACATACCCATTAGCATGCTGGTCGGGCTACAGCCTTTCCAACTGTCCCAACAAACAATATCTTCTACTCTCTGCAGACCACAAGCAAGTCCACTCACGAGTATCGGAGTAACGTATTGCCACTGCAATGTCTTTACTTCAGCCTTGTGATTTGACTGAATGGTTCAATGCATTCCCTGTTCCAGAATGAAAAGTAGAACTGCTTGCTACTGAGTCATCAGTCCTTATTGGGCCGCAACTCGAACTTTTGGTCCAGCAAGAATTAGAGTCGCTGGATCATGTACAATGCCTGAGTTAAGGTAGAACTGTGACATAGAAACTGTATATAATCTTGTGTCTCCCTCAGGAGTACACAAGTGGACAGACTTGCTTGTGGCCTCAACATTCTCTCATCTGTCATGCACTGCAGCGTGCACCTTGGTCAGTTTACATGATCTGTCATGCACTGCAGCGTGCACCTTGGTCACTTTACATGAAGGTCAATGAATTCTACGGGAAAGTTAATCATTCATATCCTTATTGAACTTTACCTGATCGTTCAACAGGGTCACGTACAACTACTGTTCAATATTAATCATCTTACTCTACGGGTATGATAACATCCTACCAAGTCGTGCAGAGGAACATCAAAATATATCCTATTGGCTTATCATCACAGCGTCCGATGGCGCTAGCCTAACACACAGCGATGTCACACTGGGTCCTACCCCAGCAGGTGCCATGACGTACCTTCTACATGCTCTTCCCCTTGTTCTCCTGCAGGGGTTACATGCTGCTCCCCTTTGGAAGAAGAGGAGGGTGTTCCATATTGTTGCTGTGTCTGGCGTGCACACCAGAGGACGGGTATGATAATATGGCCAATAGATGTCAGGGCTATGAAGGAAACCACGTTCCCCAAGTGTATCGCAAGCAGAAGTGTTGAGACGTACGTGTGTACGTGTGTAGTGTAGCTGGTGTGTGTTGGACTCTCAGTACACGAGAGTTGTTTTGTGAGTTTGTGAACAGATGCTACTGGTCAGTCACGAGGGCCGTTTACAATGACAGAGATGCACTGGATGTATGAACGAAGGATTCATATGTGGAATAATGAGCAATGCACAGAAGTCTTACCTTTGTTGTGCCTTCGTCACAAAATTCCCGTTTGAGAGGGACAGCACTTGAGGCTTGGAGATGGAGATTATCGTGGACTGGGAGACTGAGCGAGTTTCTGGCTGGGAGACGCCGCGAAGGGCGCTCTCTAGCATTTTGCCCAAGTTCTCCTCCAGAAACAGTGGATCGCCAAGGCTGACGATTCCTACACCTCCGTCTATCTCCTGTACCTCAGGGACGACGTTCGTGACTACCTCCTGCACCGCTGGGGCCTCGGTATCCACAACTGGCTCCACTTCAGGTTCCTCCGCCGTCACGACTTCGGGCACGTCCTCTACGACAGTCACCACATCAGGCTCTACTTCAGTAACTGTGGTTACTTCAGGCTCGCTGACGTCAAGGACAGACCTCACGGCAGTGACGCCTGAAGTATCCTCAGTGACATCTTCAGACAGAGCTTGAGTGACTTCTACGACCTCAGGTTCTGTGATGCTGAGTGCCTCTGCTTCCTCGACGACGTCTGCAGACAGTAGCTCAGAGATAGCCACAGCCTCAGGTTCTGTGAGGATGGGGGCCGCTGTCTCTTCGGGAACATCGTCAGAACTGTACAAGAGATAGTCTGTCACTAACCAGCATCCTGGACATTAATAGAAAACGAGCATTTATAATCGGGTTAGACATCTGTGAGGTCATTAGTCATGCAAAAGATGTTAGCTATGGTCATGGTTATAACGAATAAGGTGTCATGCCATTAGTGCGGTAGGCACCGCGTCATGCAGAGTTAGTGGTCATGGTTGAGAGGACTTAAGCAATGCTTTACCAGACGCCGCCAACCTTCTACTGGGAGGTTCCCGGAGGATAGGAGTCTGGGAGATGATGATGATGGATGTTGGAGGTGTAGGAATGGGTACAGTAGCTCCCTGCGCCCTGGCTTGCTGAAGCTCCTGTATGGTAGGCATCAGCAGTTGCTTCTCTGACGTACCAGAATGATCATTATTATCAGACCTGGTGAATGGTAGAGTGCTCTGAGTACCAGTTACAAGCGCTGGGACTGAGGGAGGAGTTACCGAAGACCCAGGACTCGAGAGGTCTTCCAAAACTTGGTCCTCTCTCGTAGACTGAGCCACGAAGCGTGAAAGAACAAAAAGGTGATCTGCGGCTGGGGTGGGTAACACGAACTCTCGCCCTGGACCGTCTGTGGCTGAGGCAGGAGTGACAGAGTTGTCTCCTCGAAGATTTATGGCTTCATTGGACGAGATGGCGTCTGGACGACTAAGAAAGCTTTTGGCTTGTGTTGGAGAAGTGAAGCCTGTGCCAGGAAACTGAGGGCTTTGACTGATGGGCAAGATGCCGTTCGTGAAAGTATTGCTTCCTGAGTCTGAGACATTTATTGATGTCAGGGAATCACCTCCCGGTAGGATCTCACTGGAAATCTGGTTTCCATTTATGAAGACACTGTGGGAGCTGTACTCGGGTTCTTGTAGCAAAACGCCGATTGAAGATCCAGGATCTTCCAGCAGAAAAGAAATATTTTGGACGGTCATTGGCGTGGCCTTTCCAGTGGTGCTATGCAAATCGAAGTTGCTGTTAATTGAGTGATCGCTCTGGTCTGTTGTTCCCTCAGTAGCCTCCGCCACATTGGTGGGCAGCGCGGGAGAGACGCCAGGTTTAGTTGAAATGACCGCCGTGTTACTGATTGTCGGCGGCTTCTCGTAGCTGAGGAGCAGCTCTTTGCCTAGGGCCTCGTCTGTGACGCTGAGGAACGGACTAGGGTCGCCGACGTCACCAAAGTCTTCTGAGGTCAAGATATTATGATCCTGATCGTCTGTGATGATTACCTGACCATTACCAGCTGTGTCAGAAGTCTCTGTCGTCTGTCCGTTGGTAAATTGGTTGGGTGTTGGATCCACATTACCGCCCTCTGTCTCCGTGATGATGAGGTCGTCACTTCGAACACCTTCGGTATCTTCCCCAGCGAAGGAGAAGGGTGAACCCTTCAAGGGAGTCTCGTTCAACGTTGTAGGAGTGGAAGGCATCGTGCTACCGGAGCCGTCAGAGAAGGACCCAGAGGCGTTTATATCGTTCGACATTCCTGGCTCAGCGAGGACACCACCTTCGTCGGAGAGGTCATCACTGCCACCAGAGACGGTGGCGGTGATGTTGGGTACCAGGAGCAGGCTGGCGAGAGCCTTGTCCTCAGTAGAGACAGTCATCCCTGCGGTGATGTCCAGGTCTTCCTCTGGGCGAAGGACTGGATGGATTTGTAGACTAGAGGAGCCAAAGATGGGTATGTTGACGGACGCCGGGCTCTCGAGGGTAGAGGTAAGTAAGCGGCCAAAGACGCCTAAGTCTAGATTAGCTGACGGCGGGAGTCTGTAGGTTACCAAGCCAGTTAGTTAGTTGGGCAAGATATTATCTGAATAATCAGCCAAAGACATTCGTGGAGGGAAGATTGATTGAGTGATATTCTGATGGTAATTATTCTCGTTAATTAGTTTTCCAGGAAGGTCTTTTGACTAATTTTAGTCTTGGTAAATGTTTGGTGTTCCTCTGACTTGCGATTAGTGAACTGTGACATGGTTAATGAGGTAATCACTAAGATAAATGGTGATATTAGTATCAGGCAGGTTAATGGTTATCATTAGTGCTTTGTTACAATTATGTTATTCATTACTCTGGTGCGTGCCACTGTTGCCAGCTGTGAAAATTAGGGTCCCTGATCCGTCTGCAGGTGCGTACATACAGTTAATACCACACACACACACACACACACACGCAAACACACACACGGTATGACCCTCAATCACGACGTGGCGATCTTTATGGAGTCAGATCAAAGGTCACCATCATACGCAAGGGTCGTATAGTCGTGCTAAAAGGTCGTTTCGTCATTCTTAAAGGTCGTACCGTCGTGCTCAAGAGGTTAAAGGGACTACTGACCATCAAGGTGCGACGCCAACTTGGTGAGGAAGTGAGCGATCGTGTGTATGAGGGACACTGGTCATACTGAGGTTGCCCTTATCGCACGGCTGCCAGCTGCGCATGACTCCCACCTCCTCCGTACACCAGTGCATGACGCCCTTTCCCCTTTCCCCTTATGGTAAAAGCTTGTGCATGACCCCCCTTCTTCTACATCAGGAGGTGTATGTCACTCCCTCTTCCCTACATCAAGAGTTGAGCATGACTATCCCCTTCCTCCTTCCCTCCGCCCTGAATGGTTTGGTGCAACATGAGCGTCACTGAGGAGGTTCCCGTCTATAGAGCTAATTTGATGGATTGATAACCTCCTGAGCATGACGGCACGACGCCTCGACCACGACCCTTGAGCACCACGGTACGACCCTTAGGTATGACGACCCTGCCAGGCCATCAGATACACACACAAGCGCCGTCCCGTCGTGTTGAGGGGATTCTTCGTGAAATTAGGAAGTATGGATGTCATCCATGGTGACAGAAGGTAAAAAGCTTATCAAAGCTAGCAAGGAATAGTGAAGCTGGGAATTCCTTCGCCTCAACTACTTTCGACAAGGTCTTCGTCAGGAGAATGATAAATCATCGCCCTCCTGAAGGAGACGTCGTCGAAATAATAAGTTGAGATCAAGAAAAGACTCCCTAAATCTTTGGCTTTCAGTTGCCCTTACTACCTTTAACCAACCCACTTCGGGCGAAGGTCAGAGAAGACGGGGCTTGGGTTTATGCACTGACCTCTCTGTGGGGACGACCGGCGCCTCAGTCTCCTCCGGCGTGGTCGTCTGCAAGATAGTTGACAACATTGTAGATCATCCAGATCGACTAAGACTCTTTGAGATTATCATCTTTTAATCGTATGAAATTTTTGGTGTCATATATGTTTTACAACCTCCTTATCTCTCATTGCGACTGATGGTAACGTGACATTTAGTGAAGTATATGAACTCGAGGCTGACTGGGGAACTGATTACTGTTATCTCCTTATCCTCATGATATCAGCTTATCCTCCCGTTAGCCTCACCTGTTGCCTCACTCTTTATTGCTAACGGAATTGTAGTACTTACGACCGGCTCTGCGAGGCGTACGTCGACAGCGAAGTCCTCCTCCTCTGCCTCCACAACTGACGTAAAGATGAAGAAATCAAGACTCAGAAAAACTGAAGTGACACACACACACACACACACGCACACACACCACACACACACACACACACACACACACACACACTCACACACACACACACACACACACACACACACACACACACTAACACACACTCAAACGTGCACCTAATAACACGAGCATGAACACACACACACACACTCACACTCACGCACACACACACACACATACACACACTCACACACACACACACACACATATAGCGTTAATGATATGGACTTGAGTAGCGCTTTCACTTACACATAACGTCTCAGCTAACATTAAGAAAAAAGAAACAGATTCTGGCAATCTGATCACAGTCGGTGCATTTGAAACACAGCTAAACAGTTACTTTGATAAGAAACTTATGGTCCACGTTAAGCCTTTTCGGTAATTAAAATGCGACATGCATTTATCTTAAGTCATATTTATCTTTAAAGGTAAGCGGTTTAAAGTTTACCTCCTTTATGGTATCTGGAGACTGTGATGTTATCAGAATATGTCTTTCTCCTCATACATTCCTATAGAACTTCCATGTAAGTGTATTCTCTGTATACTACAGGATATTCCAGTATTCCTTTCTTCGCAGCTACTTTCTTGCCTGTTGATACGCCATAGGAAGTGATGGGCAGAGAGCAGCCTTCACTTTTGCTATCCTTTTTTCGTGTATGTAAGATGGGAAACGTATTTCATCTATATATGCTGGAGTATCCTGCATCTATACTGGAATGGATTCGATCTCCGCTAAGATGGTAATACACCTACACTAAAATGGTCTACAGCTTGAACTATCCTGGGATGGAGGTACACCTAAAGAGAAGTGGACATGGTAGGGGTGTTGTCAGGTAGTGTTGGTCAGTGGTTGTCAGGATATAGCGAGTGTATCGAGTGAAGTCAAGTCAGAGTCAGAGGTGTAGGCAGAAGAATATTAGTCCTTAATGACCCACAAGCACTTCTGATCCTAAGACAAGATGAGTACTCTTCTCCCTCCCTCCTCAACACTTTATGTATTAGTCTGTGGTTAATCCCTCACTCCTACTTTATGAGGAACATAAGCCGGAGTTTTTCAGGCAATAATGAGAAAACTTTTGACTTCATTTACCCTAAAAAGAAAAACTACAATTAACGTTCTTTCAAGATTTTGATAATTTTGTTTTATAGTCATGATTTACATACCAATATAACAGGAATAATTGTCTTGTTTATGACACTAAGAAGAATATCATTCCTGCTTGAATTGATATGTAAATATGTAACGTTTGTTCTCAGTGAAAATAATGTTGTTAATCTCATTGTCTTTAGTCGTTCACTGTCCTGGATCGTACATTATCGTGCAGGTCTTTAGTGTAAAAAGATAGTGTTGTGCCGAATTGGGCATCTTGGACCACTGGTCTCTTCAGATTTCTCTTCGCGTCATTCAGGCTCCTGTACCATGATTGCGATTGGTCAGTTCCTCGTTGAAGACGCAAAGGCTCCGAGAAAGCATCCATGAGGAATTAAGCTCTACCTAATACGTCCATCAGACCTGTAGCTGCTAACATCTGGCCGTTCCTCAAACCTTGCCTAATCCCAGTATGTGATTCTGGGGAATTTGCATCTTGAGAGGCTCACTGATGGAGCATATTCTCGTGAATATGCAGTAGCAGGTTAAGACCAGTTGGACGTGCCGGGTTCTACAGTAAACCCATGTTGAACTACGAGGTGAGTGAATGTGTGTGTGTGTGTGTGTGTGTGTGTGTGTGTGTGTGTGTGTGTGTGTGTGTGTGAGTGAGTGAGTGAGTGAGTGAG